>NIPM01002124.1:1575-13265 GCA_002738285.1 Holacanthella duospinosa | reverse complement strand
TTGTGTAATTTCTATAAAAATAAAATGAAATAAGCACTGTCCCGCTTCACCTGCAATGTCGGGTGAAGAGGGACGCTATCATTTTTCTCATGTCTGTACCTCTTAAACTTTTATAAAGGTCATTAGGGACACTAAACTGAGTTTTTAAAAACACAAGTTTATTTTAGAAAGTTTTTTAAATTCATTTTCAGAACTTGTTTGAGCTCAAGTCAGTCAGGCTAAGGTTCAAATCCGGCTATAATTGGAAACAAGAAATTTTACATGGTTCTGTATTCAATTCATAGCTAATTTGAAAACTCGGCTAGGTCGTTAACCATAGAATTAATATTTTTTGGTAATTGACACTAGTAAATCCAGCTGAGCATATTTTTCGCACGATATAAGCTTTTCTAGCTTTATCAAATTTATGCCGTTAATACTGTGCTAATTTTATTTGTGTATTTCTCGCAAAGAGTTAAAATCATACTCACATATTTGCTATCAAGTATATTAGTGAATGACAGCTTTACATATGGGAACCCTAACAAAAGCTCGTTGTAAAAACTATAATTGAGACGTCATATTTGGTTACTATAACCGGTTGTTTTATCCAATGTAGTATCATCAGCACAGATGAAACATGGAAAAAATTTCGAACCCGATCCACGAACCGATCCAACAGGAAAAAAGAAATCAAACCCGATCCAAGAATGAAAAAATAAATCGAACTCGAACTGCGAACCGATCCAACATTCTAAAAATCATTCGATTCCAAACCACGAACCGATCCACGAATGAAAAAAATTATCGAACCTGAACCACGAACCGATCCAACAATGAAAAAAATTATCGAACCCGAACCGCGAACCGATCCAACAATGAAAAATATTTTCGAACCCGATCCACGAACCGATCCAACATTTAAAAATCTTTCGAACCAGAACCACGATCCGAACCAACATTTTAATATTCTTTCGAACCCGATCCACGAACCGATCCAGCTATATTTCTACNAATCTTTCGAACCAGAACCACGATCCGAACCAACATTTTAATATTCTTTCGAACCCGATCCACGAACCGATCCAGCTATATTTCTACCGATCCCGATCCGATCGACGATCCTATCGATTCGATTCCTGGATCGACGATCTTTTCGTGGTTCGATTCCTGGATCGAGTTTCATCTGTGATCATCAGTATGATGTTAAAAGTGTTATATTGAAAGACATGTGAATTATAAATAAAAGTATTGCTTAGCCTGAAAGTAGAATTTCCACCAAAAATCTTAATCTTAGTTCCTATGACACCTTTAATTCCCACAACACTAGTTGTAAAACAATAATGCTGTTATAGCGAAATTGTTGCTCTAACCGTCAAGGTAAATATTATTACCTCCCTAAGATTAAATAAGACACAATTTTTGTGATTCAACACGCCTGACCAGAATTAACACTAATTATGCTGACTGATCCAATTGGAAAACTCTTTTGACTTTAAAAACAGAATTTTTGTATTTGATGAATTTCGAGCCAAATGAGTTTCTGCCACAACATACAGAATGTTATTTAAATAATTTAGTAGGCTTTTATAGCCATAAAAATGACTTAGCGTGGGTAGGTTGTGCTGCTATCAAGCATATTACTTCAGAACTAAGATTTCCTAAAGGAATTTGTGCGGCTAACAAATTTAACAGTTCTAACTCTAACCTAACTCTCAAATTGTAACACTTTACGCAACTCAATTTTTTGGTTTGCGTGTTCACAGAACTTCTGAAAAGAATAAATTGAATGACACTATCAGGTAAGAATTAGAAATAAATACTGCACGTATGATTTAAAATAAATAATTGTTTTTTTGACAAAAAAACATTTTTTGAATTTACTAAGTAAAGGATAAGTGTTTGGACTTAAATTCCAGTTTGAAATGTTCCGCCTATCCATACTTCTAAACTTCTCAGTTTCGTTGGCTGTTTTTGAAGTTTGATGGCCTGAATCGCAGCTCTGTTTTTTCTTCTGGAATAAATTCTGCGGCAGAATTTTTCTTCCAAGCAGAATTTCTTCTTACCCAAAGCGGAGAAGAATGGGAGAAGAATTGTGATTCTGCTCCACTTTCCGCTTTGGTAGTACTCAGTTAATTTTTTTCCGCTGAGTTAAATTTAAATAATAACAATAAAAGTTTAAAAGTTCCCTCGCTCAAGCCAAGGATGTTTGAGATTGTGACATGAGAATGCTCAAATGCGCAGAAGCAAATTCCGCTCAGGAAGGTCCTTCGACCTTCCTGGAGCGGAGAAGAAAAATAAGGTCTTTTTCTGCTGCCGAATGAGTCTGGCAGAAATTGAAATTCCGCAGCAGAAAATTAGGTAGGTGAGTGCTAGTTGAGCAAAAAGGGGAGCAGAAACGGAATTTCTTGTCCGCTAAGTCGATTTGGTTGCCGAATGGCTAGCTGAGTACCTTACTTGAATGGAGAAAGTAATTTATTCCATTTAAATAACTCACTGCAGATTGATTTGTCACGTAGGGATGAAAGGAAAGTTTGCTTCCACCCTATCTAAAAAAAAAGCCGACCATGCTGTATTAAACTGGAAATTTATCCAGCAAATTTCGGGACAAAAAAAACTTCTCCCTGTTAAACAGAATTTTACAGCACTGTATAACGGGAAGTTGTCATATGGTTATTTTTATAATGAACTTTGACTGTAGCATACACTTGATCTCAAAATATTAACTACTATTATTAGTACTTAAATGTTTTCAAAAGTAATTAGCAAATTCCCTATGAATAACATTGGAGACGGACCAACTTTACCGCATAAATTTTGCTGAGTTCTACGGCAATTTGAATGCCAACATTATTAGTAACATTACCTTCAAATTTCTTGTACATGCAAAATGCGTCTGCATTATACCTCTGAATCTCATGAACAGTTGCAATAATGAAGCAAAAAATTTTGATTTCCTAACTCAAGCTTTCTTTTAAGGTCAATGTGATTTTATCAAATAAAACTTCGAAACTTCTGACGTCTGAGAAATAACTCGAGTGTTAAAAATTTTTTATTCACTAATTCCTCCTTTTTCTGCCCATGTATTATTCTTGATGATGTTTGGTGTGGCACATAAAAGATTTGAGTACAAAAAACGAGTTCACTTCTTCCGGCTTCATACTGTTATAGATAATTTTTTTCATGTGTAAAGCAACAATGGGAAGGGGGTTTTGTAAATTGTGACATCATTATCTAACGGTATCGTCAAGCATTCCGCGAGTACATGCAGTCAATGTGTAGAATCACCAACTAACTTATTTTGAGATAATAGACCTTATTACGTATTCATTTCTTAATTCTGCATATTAACAGTTGTGCCTAAAGCATGGACATTGTCTCAGTCTGTTAAAAAATTTTTTGCTAATTCTGAGATTTAAACATATCCTTGTTTTAGTAAGAAGTGGGTTATATTCAATTATAAGAGTATATAGTAGTATGAGCTACTTTCATTAACTATACTTTAAAACACTGTTAATTCGTAATTTCCGCCATAAAGTAATATTTTGTATTTAATTATTCGTAAAAGTCGTACTTGACAAAGGCTCAACAGTTAATTTCAAGTATCTATTTATTAGCAATATTTCGAATTATCTCATACAAGTTGACAAAATTTAAAAAGAAATTTTGATAAGGATTTCCCAACGTTCAAGTGTTCATTATCAATATTGTAATTGACAAACTAGATGATGAAACAATAGAATTCACATGTTTTACGCAATAACATTTTCAGAGAATTGATATTATCGAATTTGAATATAATGGTTTTAAAACCCTTATTTTGACAAATTTCACTTTTCGACTAACTGTGTGAGCTAGAGGTTGACAACCGAGTTTTGCTCATTTGACTTCAACATCTCTATTGGTTTTTCTGTAGTAAATTCTCTGTCAAATTCTTTACGAAAACCAACTACAGTCATGGCACCTGGACCATTCAGAGTGAGTTGAACCAATAAAAATTTAACAAGAATAGAAATAAGTGTTTTATCGACTTTAAACAATAAAAAATATTATTACTTGATATCATATTTCCATTAACTTTAACACATTGCATTGGTTGCTAGTATGAGACTATAAATTTTCCATTTAATTACAGCTACTAAAACAAATTTAATGGAAATAAAAGCATATAGAATAAATACACTCTGATGCAGTAGTTAGTTGAATATTCATAATATTGTTGCTATTTTTCTAATTTTGTTTAAATCTTGATTTGGATAAGTTAATTGTAACATGTTCTGCTGTAAAAAGTCAAAGAATATTAAGGTAATATTAAATATTTATCAATAATTTTTAATGGTTTTCACATTTCATTACAGTTGTAACTACCGCTAACGAAGCAGCAAATTTAATAAGTTGCATACATAGAAACTAGCAAATTAACATTGTGCATAATTTTATTGATAAGGAAATTTGGTAAATTAGTTTTCTCGACCAATTATATACTTAATATATGCGCAAGAGGAAAAATATGAGATGTCAATAAACTTTTCAAGGTTATGTTACTTATACCGGTAAATTCGAATTATTATTTGAATATATTTGCCGTCATCAAATGTTTTGCATACAGACACTCGGCAACTATTTGTACTTTGCAAGGTTTGACATGAAATTCGTTTATCATAAATTGGGATTACTTTAGCGATCAGCAGTAAAAGAACAAATTTCTAAAATTCAAAATTTCTAGTAACATTTGTCAGAATACGTCAATGGATAGTAATACTTTTAGCATCTTGTACACAGTAATCAAATTGGACTAAACGGAGAATCGAAGTTAGTATGTGAACTCTAATGTTTTGAGTCAGACTTTCTCGTATCAGTAATGCCAACCTTGAAAGACCGAATTTATATTTAATATGGTATAGAGAAACCAAAGCCCCTGCGGCAAAAACCATTAATTGAGTATTTTTTCTAAAGTAAAAAGTCGGTACTGTTTGAATAAAGTTATCATACAAGGTCTGCCCTCATTACGTCAGATTTTTCTAGGTAAAATAAATGCTTGTTAGTTTTATTTTATTTATTATTAAAATTGAACAAATAAGCATCAATTTTTGTTGCATTTTATTGATTAACAAAACAGAGCTAACTAATGAATTTATTATAAATTTCTGAGCGGACGTTTTAATGACACGAATTCATGCTAGTCGTACTTCATCTTGTCAATGACTATTCACATATTTGGACTTGGTTTAAAATTTGTGGTGTCACAGTTAGAGTCCCATTGAAATCAAAATATGTTGGAAAATAGAATAAGTGATTTTAGTGATTTAACAAGACCTTGTTAGTTCTAAGTACTAATAAATGAACCGACTTTGAACCTAAAGTGTCGAACGTACAACAAAGCGTTGAATGCTTCGTTCTCTCTCAGAATTGCAAGGATAACGTTGTCCAAACCTAGGAGAAAGTATTTACTCACAAGTTATCGGAATTGTCCTCGAATTTCACATTTCTGTTACTGTAATATGTTGAAAGCTAACTCCCAATTTGCCTGAATATTGCTCCGAAATAGAAATCCTATTTAAGACTATTTTTCGGAAATACTACATACCCATCCAGTTAAGCTGTTTGCGGATGCTAAAACTAAAATAATATGTTGACACAAAATTGTAATAAATGTTCTGGGGAATGTTCTGTTGAATTCCGTAAAAAATTAAAGCCAATTTGAAAACCTACAATTTGTCGAAAGAACTTTAAGCTTCATAGACGTATTCTACATGCTAATAGCAATTTTGATGAAATCTTGAATTTCAGGATTGATTGTTTTTTTTGTAATGATTAGCATGACCATGAGGTATCGTTTTATCCAACTACCAACTTTCTACCACAAATTTTCCGGACGTTACGCTCCGATGTGTCATGTATGTATAGTAAAGCGGATGTCACAAACTAAGACATAGGATCTTATCCTATTGGATTGCAACAAAAATCTATATAATGTTTGATCTTAGCATTTACCATAACGTAGAAATTGGTACTAGAATAAGACTTAACACATGACTTGCGGGGGGCTACAAATCATCACACCGGTTTCAATCTGTAAATAAAAATGGAATATCGATGAATATATATATTCATTTAAGTTGACTGTGAATACTCATGGACAATTTAACACTTAAATTCGGGTAATAGCACATACTGGTTGAGAAGATTCAAATTGATCTCACCATGATAATAATTCGGATTCAACATGACCCAAATATATAATTCCCGTATTAGTGTAAAAACCTAGCTGTCCAAAGACAACCCATACTAACATATTATAACCTCAAGAATTCATGCATAGCTACCATTGAATATAAAAAAATTTCATTACCATGTATGTAGTTGCGATCCATACCTTCTAGGATCTTATCACCAGCTTGTGACATCTATTTTGCTAGTATATTTTGCAAGCGCAGATGAACAATTTAACAAAAACTAATTTCTCAACATTCTGCAATCTTTTTCAGACAATGAGTTCAAATATCTTGGAACAGAAGCATCATGTATCACGTGACAGTCGAGGGAAAATTCTTGGTGGACTACGAGGATTCCGTGGTTGCACAGTTTGGTTTACCGGTAAGATAAAAATTCTTTTTATAAAAGTTATGACAACATAGTATTTCAAGTGTGTAATAATATCAGGTTTGAGTGGTGCTGGAAAAACATCAATTTCATTTGAATTGGAGGCGTTTTTAGTGAGTAATGGTATTCCTGCCTATGCACTCGATGGAGATAATGTTCGTTCAGGGCTCAACAGAAATTTAGGATTTTCGAAAGAGGATCGTGAAGAGAATATTCGTCGAGTAGCTGAAGTTGCACGACTTTTTGCTGACTCTGGTGTTGTCGCACTCTGCTCATTTGTCTCTCCTTTTGAGAAAGTTTGTTAAAATCATTGTTACATCTAGTACGCTTGAGTAACTAAAATGAATATATTATGTCTAGGACAGAGAATTAGCCCGTGAAATTCATATACAAAACGACCTCCCATTTTATGAAATATTTGTTGACACGCCGATTGAGGTTTGTGAAGAGCGAGATGTCAAGGGTCTCTACAAAAAAGCAAGAGAAGGAAGAATCAAAGGTGAACAAATACATGTATCTCACAACTCCAAAATTTCTTGTTACTTATTACTAAACGAATATTATGTATAATTCCAGGATTTACAGGAATTGATCAGGTAAAAATAAAAATATTAAGATTTTTAGTGATACACACAATTCTGTCTATAGTAGTTGTCAAAAAATATGAAACCTAATATTTTGTTTTTAATTTAGGAATACGAAATCCCAAGTAACCCTGACATAGTTGCCAAAACTGTTGGCATCTCCATTTTGGACAGCATGATGGAAGTTGTAAATTTCCTCATTGAAAATGTAACAAGCTGTTGACGTCTTTTGTGTATATTAAGGCATAAGAATGTAAATATTTATATATATTTTTTACTGTAAAGGGAGTACTGCCTGATGATTTGGCCTCAGAAGGCGGAGTTCGAGAATTATTTTCATACAAAACAGCTAATCAGCAAAAAGATATTTTAACTAAACTTCCAACAGTGGCCATTACTGAAGTTGACCTTCAATGGGCACAAGTCCTTGCTGAAGGTTGGGCATCTCCATTGAAAGGGTTTATGAGAGAAGATCAATATTTACAAGTAAGATCATGAATCTAGTAAATCGCGCATGAGCAATTACAAAAAAAATATAATGGAAGGTTATATCAACTGCTGAAACACAAAGAAACTAAATAGCTTCAAAATCTGCCGTCACCCTTCTAATTCTTTTTAATTTTTGGAAAGACTTTGAGAAAAGTATAACTAATTTTTTTTATACAATTATAGTCACTCCATTTTAACAGTCTAGTGGGAGATGTACTAACTACAATGCCATTGGCTATTGTGTTACCAGTGACTACAGAGGATAAAAACCGCCTCACTGGAATTAGGGAGATTTGCTTGACCTATGAAGGGAAGGCAATTGGAACAATCAGGAGTCCTGAATTTTACCCACATCGAAAGGAAGAAAGAATTGCGAGACAATTTGGAACTTCTTCTCCAAACCACCCATACATCAAGGTACTATTTATCTAAAATTCAAAAGTGATTTTGAAATTTTATTTAAAATTTTAACCAGTTAGAGAAATATTAAGATATTAAGTACATTTAATAGTTAAATTTCTTGTTATTCATATGCAAACATTATTGGTAGATGATTTTGGAGGGCGGTGATTGGCTCGTTGGAGGAGAATTGGAAGTATTCGAGAGAATTCGCTGGAACGATGGACTCGATGATCTCCGACTCACTCCGAATGAAATCCGAAGAAAAGCTAGAGATTTAGGATCCGATGGTGTTTTTGCTTTTCAACTTAGGAATCCTGTTCACAATGGACATGCACTACTTATGCAGGTATATAATTTTTAATGTATAATTAAAAAATTTTTATTGATTCTTGCATGCCTTTTCTGTCCATTTGATTTTCCTACTCAAATTTGAGCATAGTTGCTAAAAAAATTATGTTCTTATGTACTTGTAGGATACTCATAAAACTCTAAAAGACAAGTATGGGAAAAAGAAACCAGTATTACTACTTCATCCACTCGGTGGTTGGACCAAGGACGACGATGTTCCTTTGCCAGTACGAATTCGTCAGCATTTGGCAGTTTTAGATGAAGGAGTCCTTGATGCAGAGTCAACGATTCTTGCTATTTTCCCTTCTCCGATGATGTACGCAGGACCAACAGAAGTTCAATGGCATGCTAGGTATTGTACAACCGTTATCATTTTTTCTTCTTCTAAAGTGTCCACAATTTAATAAGAAAAACAAATTTGAAAATATAGTTTAAGGTTTTAAATGACATATTTTTTGTTGGTTTTGTAGAGCTCGTTTGAATGCGGGTGCTAATTTTTATATAGTCGGAAGAGACCCTGCTGGACTTCCTCATCCAGACCAACCTGGAACTGACCTCTATGACCCAACTCATGGATCACGTGTTTTGAGTATGGCTCCTGGACTTCCAGGATTAGAAATTCTACCATTCAAAGTTGCAGCTTATGACAAATCAGTCGGTCGAATGGTTTATTTTGATCCAGCAAGAAAAGGAGATTTTGAATTTATTTCTGGTACTAAAATGCGTGGACTTGCGAGAAGTGGTGAGAATCCACCAGATGGTTTCATGGGTACAAAAGCATGGAAAGTATTGGTTGACTACTATCTGTCTCTTATTTCTACCACCAACAGCATTCCAAACGGCCAAACACATTAGTCTCTTATACTTTCGACCAATCAGAGGAATGCAAATTTTCATTCCATTTTTTACACCAAAAATAAAACCAACTACATAATTCTTATTTGTGTTAAGCCTTATTCGTTTTACGTTGGTAAACTATAAATACATCAAAGCTATTAATTGTCTACCGTATTGTAAATACGGTATTACTCTTCTTGATCGAATTTAATGCAATTATTTCACAGAAATAAATATTTTTATTGTTTAGTTGAGTCTACTCGGAGATTAAAGCTGATGACGGAACATAAATAATGAATAAATATTGTGAACTTATGAATTTTTTAATTTGTTCATTTGATTCTTTTCTCTGTTTGATTTAACAGTTGCGCATTTGCACATTGCGCAGTTGCGCATTATAATGCAAATGATGCTTCAAATATGATTGTCAAAAACTATTTTGAATTTTTATGTTTCATTGGTTTCTTTTCTTTATAAACGCTACCACCAAGCCAAAGAATATATACTGACTTGTAGTTAAATTGTTTTTAATCGTTTCTGTTGAGAATTCTGATTTTAAAAATCGAAAATGTGAAATAAGTCGGCAACTCAAATTGGCTCATTTCACTTTTAGACAAAATATTTAAAAACAATTCCTTTTAAAATTTAAAACTTTAAACTGCAAAATGAATAACTTATACAATTTGTCAAAAAGTTAGGTCTACAAATAAGAGTTAACCATGAGAATGCAGCAGATTTTCGTCGAATAAACCTACTCTAGGTTATGCTAATGACGATTTTAAATTTCAAAGATAGAGGTATTTTTTGACTTGTGGAGGTGAACATTATTCCTTGGTTATAGGCACCGAGACGCTCATCAGTGGCGCTAGTGAAATTTCGCACTAGCGCCCGCCTAGTGAGAGAAAAAAACAAGAATGGTGTTCCTCTTCTGTTTCTCAACATTGAGTTTAGAATTTTTTGCAAAATAAACAATTAAATAAAGTAGATTATGACAACAATTAAATTAACCAGTGGATTCTGATATATCAAAACCAGTGACATTTTTAGAACAACTACTTGAAAGAAAGGAATTGATTTGGCCAAGGCGAATCATGTTAAAGCAATTACTGAAATTATTCATGAAGGGAAGTCAAAATGTACTGCAAAATGTCTGCCACAAATGAATGTTAATTCGAAAGAATACGAAATTAGAATTGAGGTATAATGTTAATAAATTTTTAACTTGTATAGATTTAAATTTAATACTTTTATTTAGTTAACAACTGAAATATCAGTGAGAAGTGCTCATTGTACTTGTAAGGCTGGAATCATTGGACAGTGTAAACATACTGTTGCTGTCATTTATGAAATAAATGAAGAAGTCCCTGATTCAAGGACATTTCAAGCACAGAAATGGGGAACGCTTGTCAAACAACGATTACACCAAAGGAGAAAAAGTTTCAAGTTTGTGTCGATCCAAAAAATTAAATATTATTGGAAGAATTTCTACCAGATCTTGAATGCCCAATGAACAAAGTTCTTCAATTGGAATCTCAAACTAAGGATGAAGTTGAAATTCGTCAACTGGTGACTGGAATGGTGGAGGAAGTTGAAGAATTAGAGATAGAAACTATCCTCAATTTAATTATCACACACATCAAATTTCAATTTCCGATAAAAATTCCTAATCTCAGGGATGACGATTTTCTGTTCAACAAAGAAAACCTAGTCATCTCAGAAAAATCAATAGTGGAAAGAGCGATACAAACAATTGGGCAAAGTTCAAACAATTGTTGGTTTGAAAATCGAAAATATCGAATTACAAGTTCAAAGTCTCACTCAATTTTTCGAAGAAAATCCAACTTCATTGATCTTGCAAAACAACTGTTAGATTCAAAGAAAACCAATCGCCCCAATTTTGCTTATAAGTCAGAACCATTTGCAAGAAAATTATTTACTTGCTACTACAGATTAAGAGTCATCGAAGTTGGAGTCTTGATCTCACCAGTTTTAAATTGGCTTTGTGCTAGTCCTGACGGAATAGTAGTAGAAAAAGGTGGCACATTCATCTTATTTGAAATAAAAATCCCTTCATCGTGCAAATCCGAAGTTCTCATGGATAGAAATGTTAACACCTTCAACGTTCCCGACCTCATTTTAGTAAATGGATTGCCTGCATTCAATAAAACTCACAACTATTACACACAAGTTCAAATAACCATGTCCGTTACAGAAATCTCATTTGCCACTTTTTGGGTATGCTCCTTGTGATCATATATATCTTAAAATTCCAATTCATAATGAATTTATTGGTCAAATTATTCCTATTTTACACACTTTTTACTTCGATTCATTTTTACCAATTTGTCTTAAAAAATAAAAATTTAAGCTTACTCTTGAATAATTTTTGGTTGTAGATTAGCTAAGACACAACAGAAATGAATAATATCGTCAAGTTGATTCAACAAT
>NIPM01002123.1:289-11551 GCA_002738285.1 Holacanthella duospinosa | reverse complement strand
TTTGATCATTTTAGTTGTAGCTAAACTTTACATTTTTATAAATAATCTTTGAAGCGCCAATCTCGTGACCAATCCCATGAATATCATTATAATCTACATGCTTGACCAGCTTCAGTGAAAACTCTTTTAAGACTTAGAAAATAAGCTTGAATTCTACTTTATATATTCAATTTTTTTGATAAATAAATGTTTTTGTTTTTTGACAATTTGCCAATTTTAAGTGATCCGTTGATATAAGCCCAATTTCCTTGAAAATATCATCAAGGCATGAAGACCTTTCGTGTAAATCGAAAAGGAATAAATTTATAAAACGCCAATTCAATGTTTAGGATCTTAAACATCGTTTTTGATTAAATAATTCATAAAGTTCACCAGAATTACATCGTTGATTCTGTGATGGATCAAGTTTTCATTTCCAGCCTTGTAAAAGTGGCTGAGTGTTTATCAAAAAGATTTCTATGCTTGAATTCAAAATCTTAGTCACTTGATTTTGATTCTTTACGAAGCTCTGATTTTAATGAATTGTTTGAGATTAAATTATAGCCCTTATTAGGCCACTTTTGCCTTTTAACGACTTTCCGTTATAAACTAAGAATCAGGTTTAATTGGAACGTTTTAAAACTTGGCAAAAATATTTACTAAATCTTTTTATTTTCAGAACTTATAAAGATTGTGTTCTTATTGATTTTGTAGTCAGTTACCACCGTTTTTGATCTCTAGTAGATGATGTGAGCACGAGAGGTCCTACATTTAGTTGTAAATATTAATAAAAACACTTTGAATTACTCTTTTGTTCTGCTCTCAGATTAGATCGAGGAATTTGAAGCTATCCATTACATCATACATTGGAAGATTATTCATACAAAAAACATAATTGCAAAATCAAATTCAAATGAATATTTTACAATTTAAAAAATTCAAATTTATAGATGAATTATTGAAGTATCTTTATCTTTGTTAGTTAACCTACTTGAACGTATTTCTGCTAATGTCCACTTGCTACAAAATCGAATAAAAATATTAGGTTGGAAACTAAGTAAGTAGAGTTTTTTTGAAAGTTTAATAAAATATTATAAAAAAGTTTGAAAAATTCAATGATGTAATTAAAACATACTATTGTCTATTCACTTTAACTAGACACCTGATGGTTTAGGAGTTTTAGTCGAGTCCATACAAAAGATCACCCCTAACTGAATGAATAATTTGAATTTTGTATCTGTTTTTTTCAGGATTTAATTGAAATATCTTTGTGAAAAAATTCAAAGTTAACTGTAACTTCTTGTGCGCTACAGGTCTAAAAAAAGACGAGTCTTGTTATCGCGAATAGACAATAAATAAAGTTTATTTAGTTTTTTATATAACTTCAAATAAAAATTGCTTTCTTTCTAGTAATAATGAACAAAAGTAAAATTCACATTCGACACTGCTTCTTATATGAGTTCGAGATTGGACACAGAGAGAAAGAAGCTCATCAAAATATATGCAGATGGATAGGCCAGGAGTTGATCTCTGAATCTACAGTGTATAATATATTCAAGCGGTTTAAGGAAGGAGACTATACACTTGAAGATAAACAGTGTCCAGGAAGGCCAATTGAGATATGTTTGGAGAAATTAAAGACACTAATTACAGAAGATCCTAGATTAACTTCAAAATGTCTGGCGAGTATGCTTGGATGTTCTCATACGGCTATCCAAAACAACTTAAACGAAATGGGATTGGTGTCAAAACTTGATGTTTAGGTTCCTCGTGATTTGACTCTAAATCAGTTGAATCAAAGAGCAGACATCTGTGCAAATTTTTTGTCATTGCACCGTACCCAGCACTGGATTAATAATATAATCACAGGGAATGAGAAGTGGTGCTATATTTTAATCATAGTAGAAAAAGGAGCTGGGTTAAGAAAAAAGACGAGCATATGCAAACACCAAAAGGTGAAATTCATCCTCAAAAAATCATGTCAGTTTGGTGGAATATACAAGGAATCATATATTAGGAATTGCTTCCTCATAATACCAATGTAAACGCAACAGTATATTGTTCTCGACTTGAGAAAGTTAAAGCTAAATAACTCCTAAAATCGAAAATGTTTACTTCCTCCATGACAATGCTAGACCTCATATTGCAACAATGACTCGAAAAAATACAATTGATTATGGATGGAAAATTCTGTCCCATCCACCATATTCTCCAGATCTTGNAACAATGACTCGAAAAAATACAATTGATTATGGATGGAAAATTCTGTCCCATCCACCATATTCTCCAGATCTTGCTCTTTCGGATTATTATTTATTCAGACCTTTAGAAAACTCTTTAAGGGGTAAAAATATTCTACGACAAAAAGTCACTCGAAGGTTATATCAAGTTTTTTTGAATCTAGAGAAGAAAATTTTAATGTTAAAGGAATTCGATCTCTGTATGATAGATGGAACAAAGTATCGAACACAAAAGGTGCGTATATTATTAATTAAAGTTGCTTTATTTAGAAAAAAAATCGATTGTTAAATTTTCAAAAAAGTTCCAATTATTTAGTTTCCAACCTAATAAATCAACTTTTGGTTTCATATAGCTCTTTATTTTCGTCCAGAGTAGTCCCTTTTTGATTCTTTGCTTAATTCAACAAAATTTTTAATGAATTTAGATTATTCTCATTCTTAAGCAATCAATCATTTAATAAGTAAAATGGGGACTACTCTGAACGAAAATAAAGTGCCATATATCAAATTCTGGTAAAAAAGTTATTTTGAAAACCATGTAGTCTATCTGGGAAGAAAAGAAAGTAAAGGATAATACAAAAGTTAGTTTCTTCCAATCAGTTTTATATTTTAATAAAAGAATTGCAACAATGGAAAATATGAGTTAAATCAAATTGCTATTATTAAAAATCAATAATTCATAATTTCCATTTTGATCAAGTAAAAAATGAATTTTCATAAAGATCTGAACTTTTAATACAGGGATTCGCATCCCAAACGCGCATTTTCGCATTCAATGTGCGTATTGAATTTTAGTAACCCCTGTAATTTCAAACTGGTAGGTATTCGATTGTTTGCTAGAACTCTATACATTGTTTATTTAAAGAAAAGATTGAATAAAAACTTTAAATTATTAGTATTTTTTGATTTTTTATCCATAATCGACTAGATCTCTGCTCATACACCTGTGAACAAAGGCTAATATAAGAGGTAATAATTCCTACAGTTAGAAGGTGTGATTTTCTCAAATTTCAAGTCGATTAATGAGAGAAGCTCCTCCTCAGACCTTGGATTCTCTCCTTTCACTTTCACTTTCTCCTTCCACTGTGCAAACATGTTCTCAATTGGATTGAGGAATGGGGAATAGGGAGTNACATGTTCTCAATTGGATTGAGGAATGGGGAATAGGGAGTTAAAAGATGCAAGCTATGTCCCGCCTCAACAATCCTTTCCCGAATTTCCCTGCACTTGTGGAAGGGAAAATTATCCATTACCAGGATTGCATTGGTAAGTTTATTCTCCACAAATTTCCCTAGCAGATCATTAACATATTCCAAGAATGATTCCCTATTAAAGGGACAGTCCTGTTTCTTGAATAAGAACGTCCCATTCTTAGAAATGGAACAACACACGGAGATATTATTTGTTCTTAATCCCTGGACACGTTGTATTGCACGTGTCTCCACCAAAGATCTTCCCCTTCTGGTCCTAATAGCTACACTGAAGTCCACTTCGTCTATAAAGAAAATATTTTCACCATCTTCTCGAGCAACCAATGAAAGGAAATTTGAGGCGTAAGTGTGCCTCAAATTGATTGCTTTCTCATCATTTATACGCTCTGGGAGGAGTGTGGTTCTCTTAAGCATGTATGAGAAGCTACTGATCACCCTAGACACCGTTTCCTTACTAACCTCCACATTAAACTCGCCTAATAACCTGGTTTATATTACCATTAGGGTAGTAGTGCACTGTTTAATAAAGACTTCGTGCTCATTAATGAGCCTCTTGGTCCTTCTTCCACCTCTCACTCCAGCCGTTGTCCTTCCTTCCTCGAGATAGGCGGTGACTATTCGTGCCACAGTCTTTCTATGACATCCGAATAGTCCGCTATCTCGGTATAACCATTTCCACTGTTGTAAGCTTCAACAACTCTTCTTCTAAGATCTTCATTGAGTTATCTCGCCATCTTTTCATAGATATCTGGAAAACGAAGAGTATTTATAAAAAAAAGCGCGGTAAACCTAAGAATAAACGCGGGAAATCCAAAAATAGGTTGCCCACTTAAAAACTACAGAAATTGGGGTAAAAATCTAATGCGCATATTGAATGTGAAAATGCGCGTTTGGGATGCGAAACCCTGTAAAATTGGGTATTAACGAGACTTATATAAGTTCAAGTACATGCTATGGTGTAGTTCCATGTTCTTTCTTTTGGCCATCTCTAGGATGGAATCACCTCCACTCTTCGCTGAAGTACATAGGTAGCTTCTAGAAAAGAGTGATTGAATTTATCCTTTCTGGCTTGATTACCAACAAATTACTTTTATTTTGATCAAATTCTATAAGAATCAAATAAGCTGTAGAACTTTCATATTATTTAAAAAGTATAAAATCATTTGATATTCATATTTAAACCAGTTTAGCATCTTTGAGAAATTATGGTAAAAAAGTGGAGAATTTCAATTGATTTGAGTTTCAAAATCATTTTTAGATGGTATAGAAGCGTTTTTGCCAGAAAATTTCATTTTTCTTTTAGTAGATCTATAAAAATGGCGTAATAGGGATGAATTACACATTATTATAAATTCGACCATTTTGCATATTACAGTAATAGACATAAATGAACAGCGACTAATTGATTTAAAAAGACTATATCAATTTAATTCTTAAGACGCAAATGATAATGTTTTTTAAAAGATAAAGAAATTACAAACATGAATTTCATTGATTTGAAAATTACCATTATTTTATTACATCATACATAATTGGACATGAAAGTACGTGTGGCGATATCACACAGCTGCTGAAATGGTCTAAAAGAGACAATTTAATCACAGTAAACAAGGAGGCGAAAAGTTAGCGGTAAAAGGAACAAGGAATTCTGGCGATAAACCATCAGAATGATCATAATCCGAATCGTGAAGCTGGATAGCCTGGCTAGAGCCAGCAGCCAAGAAGCCAAACTCGCCAATTGGGGCATCGAAAGGGACTTCGAAGGTAACTTTGTAGATGGAGTTAGCCTTGGAGTACGACTCTTCATTGATGATGACGCAATCGGAGCATTCATTGCCGATCACGATGGCCCCCATCCTACTGCTTGAAGTACAAATGCCTTGACTTTTGCAATGTGCAAGATAAACACTCGGTAACTTGGTTTCTTTATCGAAAAACGCGATGTATACCTCGGTACCGTAGTCATGAACGTTCCTAACGGTCAGAGCCAGATGCTTGTTGATGGTCATGTAGCCATCTTCGTTGTACCAAGCCAGCACATACCGGAGAACCTTCTGACTCCCAAACTGTATAAATTGGACCGAATAGTGGTAATGGGCTGGGTTGTTTTCATTGGTGGTTCTTTCCACTTGCATCTTGTCTTTTAGCGATCCATCAAAGATGACACTTTTATAATAACTCATGATACTCAGCTCCTCGGCAATGATGGCTGCTTCGGCAATGATTGCTGATAAATCGAGCGAGCTGGGCTGGAATTCTATTCTTGTCAAAGGAACTTCCGGCACCTTATTCTTGGGAATCCTGGGAGGCAAGTCATCAATTCCATTCGCCAAGTTGTCCTCAACCATAAGAGATAGCGTAGCTTGAGCAACAGACAGGTGACCACTCACTTTCGACATGACAAAGAACAGATTAATCTCGTTAAAATCTGTATTAAATGGAATTTCAAATACAAACCTGTTATTGCCTCCACTTGAGAGCTCTTTGAATGGTAAGTCTAATCTATCGATAACTTCCACGCCTTCTATTGGATTGATTCCACGACTTCTCAAAATTGGGTTGATTTCGGATATCTTGCCTTCTACATTATACATTGCGCACAATTTCTTGTCACCTTCAACGTCTATAATCCCAGCGCCGAATTCTGAAGAATTTTCTGATGGAAATATGAGGATGACCCGTAACAATCCAACACTTGGGCCTTCTTCAGGTTTGATATAGTGAACTGAATAACAAAACTTGTCATATCCGTCATATTTGTTAAAACAGTTTTTCATTTCAACACTCTTGTAATTGAAACCTTGGATGGTGACTAAAAATATTAAAGCTTTCATTCTTTCGAATCTTTACCTTTCAAGTCTTTTATAATGGAAATGTTTTCTATTAAACATTTGTAGTAAACAAAATTTTTTGCTACAGAGTTTTCCGAACTATTTCGTATAATTTCGCATCAATTTCGGCAACCGTTTTTAGAGAATAATTTATCTTTATTTGTTCGGATCAATGAGTTTTCTTTTGCATCAATTTCGCAGGCTGCTTCAGAGGTCCCTCATTTTGAAGGACTTTTTCGATCAATTTCGTTTTTGACGGCGTGGACCGGCGTCAATATACGTTTGTTCGAATCAATTTCGTTTTCTTTCGCATTATTTTCGTATTGATAGTTCTATTTTTTTAAAATGTATTGAAAAATCGTAAATATGACTCATAAAAAATAATTTTTAATAAATTACTCAATTGTTTCGCCGTCTAACGTTAAATTAATAAATCTCTTCATATTGCGGTAGTAACAATCAAAATCCGAATTTGTGAACTGACCAAGGCAAGAAGTCATATTAAAAATAAGCTCGTTTTGAGTTGAAAATGTAGAAAATGGACAAGGGATTTCTATTTAGAAAAGAAATTCTCAATTGGGTTGAAAAATGGACTTAAACCTGTAAAAATACAAGTCTATGGCCCATTTCAGTAAATCTTGCTGAGATATTAATATGTTTATGAAATCTCATATTATCCATAATTACCACACATCTTCCAGGGGCATTCTCAACTAAAAAATTAAAAAAACCATTCATATAGCCTAAAAACGATTCATTGTTATAGAGTTTAACATTGACATCGTAATAAAAAATTGATTTCTTGTTGAAGGAGCAACAGAGACTAATATTCTTACTTCTGAGCTGCTTCAAGGTGAGCTTCGCAGGAGTTCCAACCAAACTACGACCCATTCTTCTTTCATAAACAAATTAAAACCTACTTTATCTAGAGAATTAATGCAATCGTCGGGGTATTCCTCCTCGAGGCGTAAGAATTCCCTTGAATAATTTCTTCTGGATTCGATAGTTTGAAGGTCATTTCTTCTTTGGGGAATTGGCGTCAATAATTTAAGTCTGAAACCCAAGCGACTGATATTATCATGAATGGTTGTGATGCCATATTTTATCACATATTCCGTATAGACAAATCCTTCAGCATTTTCAATGTAATCGCTACATTTTGTTAGATTTTTCTAATCATAAAATCTTTATGTTCTTCGGTTATTAAGGATCTTCTTGCCAATCCCCTTGCATCTTTGTTCATTTTCCCAGTGGATTCGAACTTTTTTATAATTGAACGAACTGTATTTAACGGAAGTAATTCGTAAGACGAAATATCAGAGATTCTTTCATCCTTTTGAAAAACCGAGATTATTCTGTACCTCGTTTCATCAGAAATCTTGTTATGGCTACCTCTTGGTCTAACCACTGAATTTTCGTCAACTGTCGAGCTTGGTTAGACAATAGAATCTTCGTCAACAACAGAGTCTTCATTATTAAGAAAGATCTCATTTCCGACCTAATTTTGATTAATAACTTCACTGAATAAATAATTTGTCAACCTATTATTTTGCATTTTAGTATTATTTAGCTTTAGATTTCTTATTTTTATATACAAAATACGTGCTTTTTTCAATTTCAAAAATTATCGCGTTTTTCGAACTCAAACCGAACCACTCTTTTCGAATTCAAATCTAATGGAGTGTATCGAAACGAAACATATTCCAGGTATGTAATTCTTATGGTAATATTAAATTTGATCGATATAAAATATTCTACATTAATAAATTAGTCCTCAAATGCAGCTTTTAAAATTCTAAAAATGATACAATAATAAAACCTTTTCATTATTTAAATCTTGTAATTTATTAAAAATTATTTTTTATCATTCATATGGGAGAAAAATTTTGAAACATAATTCTATTCTAATTTTAGTTTCTTGAATGCATAAAATAGTAAATAAATTTACTATCCATAAAATAACTCTTAGGTATATTTCTTGCCATTTTAGTTGCTTCCTCATCCTATTTTTACTATGATGCATTAATATGAATGAATTATAACCGAGGCTTCAAAAATTTTGTGCCATATTTACGATTTTTCAATACATTTTAAAAAAATAGAACTATCAATACGAAAATAATGCGAAAGAAAACGAAATTGATTCGAACAAACGTATATTGACGCCGGTCCACGCCGTCAAAAACGAAATTGATTGAAAAAGTCCTTCAAAATGAGGGTCCTCTGAAGCAGCCTGCGAAATTGATGCAAAAGAAAATTCATTGATCCGAACAAATAAAGATAAATTATTCTCTAAAAACGGTTGCCGAAATTGATGCGAAATTATACGAAATAGTTCGGAAAACTCTGTAGCAAAAAATTTTCAAAAGATTTTTTTATTCTTTTTGAAAAATAAATTTAAAAATACTTTTTATTTTATGTATAAATGAAAACAGTATAAGGAGTAAGATTAAATAGGTAGTACTAAGCCATATATAAGTACTCCTAAATAATCAACATTCTAACAACTATTCGACTCTAGCTTTCAATATTTTATGTATATTTTGATTAATAAAACATGATTTATGATTTTTTTGCTTTCAATTCATTATAGACTTCACTCACCTTTATCGAATAAGAACAACAGCAAGCCCCTTTTATAAATAAAAAAGATATAACATTTTTATAAGACAATGATTTTTTTGATTAATTTTGGCCTAGATTCTCTTTCATTTTTCCACATCAATTTAATTCAATCCTATTTATAAGATAGAGAATTAAGTGGAGAAATATCAAAATAAATCCAATAAATTTTAAGAAAAGAATATTTTCTTGTATAAAATTGTATTTGTGTTTATAATCCAATTCATTTTTTGCAAAAGTTCTATTTGGAATTATAACCAAGGCTTCAAAAAAAATTTCCCATTTTAAAAATTACTAAAAATAGCTGGAAGGAAATTTTTGAAGAAAACATAATTTTTTGGTTGAAATAGTTGGAAATAAAATATTTAAATATCATTTATATATAGAAGTTTTTCATGTTTATCAACCAAAATAGCTTTTTATTAAAACTTTTAAACAATAATGATATATTTTCAAGAATTTACTCATTTTATCAACCAAATATTACGCCATTTTACGCAAAAAGGTAAGCGAATTTTAATTATAATAAATATCTAGTGCTAAGATTTATATATAATATTTTCTATAAATTAAAATTCGCTTACCTTTTTGCGTAAAACGGCGTAATAGTTTGTTGAGCAAGTCTTGCTTAGAGTAAACTGTACCTTTGTAACGGTAAAATCCAATACCGAATTTCCGACTTTTACCATATTATACCAATCTATTATATTACTAAAATCGAGAATTTGTGTGTGTGTATGTGTGTTTGTAACTAGGATTCACGCTAAGAGAATTAAAGATAGGAGCATAAAAATAGCACCTTTAGATAGAGAATTTTTCTGCAGGTGACATAGGCTATATTAGATCTTAAAATATTAATTATTTCATTTGTTTATTAAACTATTATTCTCAAAAAAATTTAAACGAAAATCATAATAAAACTAGAAATTTAAAAAACAATTAAAGAATTTTATTTTTGGTTATTAAAAATTAAATCATTTAAAAAGGATTAAAAATATAATAATGATAATTTTATTAAAAAAAGATAATCTTTCTGGATGTAATGTAAGCAATATTAGACTTAAAAAATTCTATATTTATTTTTGTTTTACTTTTTTTGGATAATTCAAAGCCAACAGTTTTATTTTTTTTAAAACATTGAAAAGAAAGGAAGTGGGAAGTTATCTTTTGATTAATTTATATTTCTTAATATCAAAAATAAAGAGAGTTTATGTTTATTTTAGAATGGGAGGGTAATTGTCAAATCGGATATTTCGAAATTTTCAATTTTAAATGAACAAAAAGATAATAAAAACAAATACATTAATTCATAATATGAGACAAAATTTTCGAAAGATAGTTCTATTCTTTTCGAGAAGACAAAAAAGCTAATAAATACTTAAAAGATAATAATTTATAAATTTATTTAAAAAATAATAAATATACAACAATTTAAAATGAAAGCTAATTTAAAGATAGTGTAATATGCAGGATTAAATATCAAGAGGGAGGGTGTACTCGGCCCCTAAGCCATAAATAAGTACCCCTAAATAATCCACAGTTTTACAACTATCCGACTCGTGCCTTCAATATTCTATGTATATTATTATTAAAAAACCTCTTAATTGTTGAGGCAAAGCATCTTTTAGGTGTATACAATGTTTCTCTAGTGTCTTTTTTGATTCATCCTTTGGTTCAAATTCCTTGTAATCCTCATTAATTCTTGTCAAATAAGAAAAGAAACAAGAATCTTTTATAAATAAGAATGAAAATCTTTTTAAGTCCATTAACTTTCATTTTTTTTGATAAACTTTGGTCTACATTTTCTTTCATAAACCTCAAAGAATACTTAATTCCAGTGCCTAAATTCAAATTCATTCTCAAATGCTTCTTTTAGCTCATAAACATTATTGATTTCATATTTGTAATCAATTGTTTTAAAAACCATGCTAAGTTTGCCAAACATTCCATCTACGTCACTCTTACCATGATGCTCACCAAAAAAGTTAACGGAGATATTGAGACTGTACTTATCAGATAAATTCTTCGCATTATAAAGGAATTCTTTAGACCTAAAATGAGGACCAAAATCTGTGAATACATTGACAAATTCGTATCCTAAATCCTTTAAATGGCCAAATATACGATCAAAAGCCTCAGAAGAAAATAGTGAATCATGGGATAATATTTCCGATAATAGTTTTATATAATGTCTCAACACTGATCCATTATTTTTAAAGATTAAACATGCACCTAAACATGTAATCTGTCTCTTTTCGTAAAAGTCCTGACCAACTTCATCACCACCATAAGATAGCTTGAAAGTTTCCTTATAGTCAAGTATAAGGATACAGGACTTTTCACTTAAATTATCTTTTAGAAGATTAAACTGTTCTTTTT
>NIPM01002122.1:0-11645 GCA_002738285.1 Holacanthella duospinosa | reverse complement strand
TGTTATGTCGTTCTAAAACACCGTTTTGCTCTGGTGTGTAAGGAGCTGAGAATTGGTGTATAATGTCACATTTGTTAAATAAATTAACCATTTTAGAATTATAAAATCCTTTACCATTATCTGACTTAAAAGCTTTTATCTTCTTTTAAGTCTGATATTCTACCATATTCTTGAATATTTCAAACTTCTCAAACACTTCTCCTTTTTGTTTCATAAGAAAACCAAACGTCATTCTATTGAAATCATCAATGAACAGTACAAAATATCTATAACCTGAATTAGTTACATCCGATATAGGTCCAACTACATCGTTATGAATTAGCTCCAATATGCCTTTAGTTTTAACTTCATTAGGAATTCTCCCGAAACCATGTTTGTGCTGCTTTCCATAAACANTTCTACCATATTCTTGAATATTTCAAACTTCTCAAACACTTCTCCTTTTTGTTTCATAAGAAAACCAAACGTCATTCTATTGAAATCATCAATGAACAGTACAAAATATCTATAACCTGAATTAGTTACATCCGATATAGGTCCAACTACATCGTATACTTAATCGAGGTTATACGGAAATCAAAATTGAAGTAATCGAATTCTCCCGAAACCATATTTGTGCTGCTTTCCATAAACACATCCTTCGCAATTATCTGTTTTTGTCTTTACATTTCCAAGTTTTATAAGATCCTGTTTGATCATATCTTTTATAGTTTTCTCATTAGCATGTCCTAGCCTTTTATGCCATAAATCAACATTAACTTTAGTGTTGTCTAACTTTACTTTCTCAGTATTTGTTTTGTCTTCTGCATTTAGATATTTATCCTTATCAATATTTCCAACCAAATCGAGATTATCTTCAGATTCGAGATTTTCTTCCGAATCGAGATTTCTAACCAAATCAAGATTACCTNCAACCAAATCGAGATTATCTTCAGATTCGAGATTTTCTTCCGAATCGAGATTTCTAACCAAATCAAGATTACCTACCAAATCAGGAATATTAACCAAATTTGAATTTCTGTTGTTTTTTGCATTATCCTGTTTAGGAATTATATCATCAATGTTTTCATTGTTTATGTTTTGTTTGTAAACATCTTGTTTACCATAAACAGTTAATATGTTATAATATTTAACATTCAATTTGTAAAGGTTTCCATTCCTATAACAAACCAACTCATAATTACTATTAGTAATTAAGCAATATTCTTTGGTAAAGTCAACCTTGTTACCATTATCCAAGAGCCTAGAAACAGAATCAAATTGATCTTCAAACCAGATGCATAATATACGTTTTTCAATACAATGCTGTTTTGTTCTTTGTCTTTTATTTCTAAGTCACATTTTCCTTCTGCAACCAAAGTGTCATCGTTTCCCATGTATATCTTTGGTTTCTTTTCAAATTCTTTGTAGTCAATCATCTCTGTCTTCATTCCAGTATAATGTTGCGATGCTCCACTATCAATCACCCAACTGTTGTTGGTATTCTTGTCGTCCAAACTAAGCATGAAGTTTGCCTTTAAGTCCACATTTTGGTTTCTGTTGTTATTGTATCCATTTCCACTTACCTTGAAAGTAGCTCTACACTCATTTTTCTGGTGTCCAATCCTGTTACATCTGAAACATCTCCTGACATTATTGTTGTATCCTCTATTTGGATTGTTTGCGTTGTTCCAATTTCCTTTATTGTTTGTGTTTGTAAATCCTTGTTGATTATTCCTTATTCTTTGTTAATTATTGTTATTCCAATTTGTTTGTTGATTGTTTTCATTGTTATATCCCTTGTTCCATTTACCTTTGCTTATAAATAATCTTTCCGTTTTATGTTCCAATTCGAGTTCATTCCGTTTCATTTCTTCATGCAACAGTTTTGCAATTACTGCTTCTAAATCCAAATTCTCCAAGTTTTCCAGTGCTGTTATAAAGTTTGTGTAATCTTCATCCAAACTGTTCAGCAATATCATTATCACATCTTCCTCCTTTACTTCAATTCCCATTATAACCAACTCGTCCACAAGGGATCTGACATGATTCACATGTTCAGTCATGCTTGTTCCATATTCTTTTTTAATCGTATATAACTTTCTTCTTATATAAAGCTTGTTTGATAAACTCTTTGCTTCATACAGTTGTTCCAACCTCTTAAATATCTTGTTTGCACTCTCATCTACGTTCACATGGGCTAACTGTTCATCAAAAAGCGTTAAAATAATTATTGTCTTTGCTCTGTCCATCTTTTCTTCCAAATTACTTCTCGTATCCGCACTACTTTGGAGACCTTCATCAACTCCATTCAATTCACTGTCAATTTCAACCTCTTTCTTAACAACCTCCAATAATCCATTTTCCTTCAATATGAGTTTTATCTTTATAGCCCAAATCCTAAAATTCTTACCGTCGAACTTTTCGACTAACCTTGTTAAATCTGTATTTCTTATGTTTGCGGGGCTCATAACCTGTTGTAATTAATAAATTGTTAAATAGAAGAGTGTGTTAAAAATAATATTAGTTCGGTTATTTATAACCGTAAAGAGTAAACAGATCATCATTGATCTCTACAAACAAACACCACATTGTTTTGTTGTCATAAACATTGAAAATGTATTTCCAACAGAAAGGAACTAGAGGGTAAACCAATAGGATGTAGTTGAACATATATATTATAAGTATTATTCTGTTGACATCAGAATTCGCTAAAAATTCGGCTCTTTAACCCTATTAAAAATAATTTAGTTTTAGTATATTCAATTATTTTTTAGATTAATCAAAAATTCGATACTTCTGGTTAGCAAATATACAAGTTTAATCACTTCATATTGATTTCAATAGGTTTTCTCACTTATATCCACAGATAAAAATCAACTTGATATAAATAAGATCATTTATACCCAAGCTTTGGTTTATTATTTTATATCTTTGAATTCGTGATCTCTTTCTATCGTATCTGTTTTGTGAGTCACCCAAAAAATTAATTAGCTTGAGCAAAGATCGAAATAAACAACCAAAACATGGACAGAAAATACAATTATAATAAACTATAGAATGCTTTAGTTTTTAAACGATTTCATTAGAGAACAATATTATTTGTTATTTGTTTTGGATCAATTTTGCTTCTGAGAAAATATTGTGTAGAAATTTTTTTTGGAATGAAGCTTCAAATCTTTATAGCTTCAATATTAAGCTCGTACACTAGACGAGCTACAACTTATATAAGAGATAGTCCTTCTGGACATGATCGCCCATCTCATATGTTTAACTAATAAATCTTCTTTTTATTATTTATATTTGATAATTTTAAACAAAATCTCAAGTTCTAATTTCTTTTTATATATTTTAGTCTTCTGCTTGCAATGATAACCATCATATTATCCTCTTTTAATATTTATCACTGAAAATAGGAAATCTGAAATTAAGATAAATATGATATTTCAAATCATTATATTCACATTTATACTCACCTTTATGATCAAAGTATGACCAATATGATGATTTCAACATTACATGAAAGTTAAAGATACGAGAAACCGGAATTCATAAACTTGTAAATTTTCAAATTCATGGCGGTAAGAGAAGAAACCAGCCTCTTTATTGAATTTCTATTCACGGTAACGATTATATTGACCTTATTAATGATGTTAACGTTCTTTACCTTACGGAATCGGGACTCTCATAAATTAAGATGTGAACCTTATTTCTTCATTCCCAGTCAAGTTTTACAGAAAATAGCTTATATTAATAAGAATATGTTGCAATTCAAGCTTCGAGATGGCGGTTATCTCATTAAAAGAGATTCAGGATTTAGGGACAAAGCTGTTCATTTGAATTTCAAATTCATCAATTTGGATCCGTTTGCTATTTTGGCGGTTGGGATTGTTAAGAATACTTGCCTTACAACATCTTTTCCAGGTATATCTTTTATATGAGTTTTATTTAGGTTCACATCCATCTTCCATCGGTATCTTTATGGATGGTAAAGTGTTTAAAGATGGCGATTATCAAGCAACTATAACTATAAGATATGGCGATAAAATAGGGATTTTTATAAAGAAAGACAAGTTTTACATCTTCATAAATGGATGCATCGAATATGAAACTTCGTTGGAGGGAATTAATTTGAGTAGTTTGGTGCCGGCTATTTATTGTTCTGGTAATGCTTTGGTTTGGTTTGATCAATTTTCTACATTTGATATTCCTAATAATAGGAGAGTTCATTTCGATACTAATGATACAAATTTTTATCAAGATAATTCGATACCTTCGACTTCGGATTCGCTTCCACCTTATTCGAAATAAAATGGCTTTAATTGATTTTTTAGATCAATGTATTGATTATTGGAGAAACTGAATGATTTGATGCATAGTTTGTAAACTAGATATTTTTTACTTGAATTTAAGCCTCAGGTGAATAAACTTGTCTTATGACACGTGCCATTTTGAAACATAAATGCAAGATTTTCTGCTGAGAGCTTGATTGGATGCAAGTTTTCACAAATCATTCCAACAAACCGGTGAGGTCACGCTTTTCTAGCATTCAACGAAATCATCTACACAATGTATGCTATGAAATTGATATGGAAGTATTTGAACCATGATTTATTGATAAGAAGGCATAAATTAATATTTCCACCTATTTATTGCCTATTAGTGAGCTTGGATCAGTAAACAACCAGTTTGAAATCCTGATCACGATTAAAGTCAACTCGGAATCGTATAAGGCTAAGAATCACATAAAGAACATGAGATTAAATGGTATAAAACAGTCATAATGGAGTTTATTTAGTATTCTATTTTGGATCCATCTAAATTGAAATAAACAAGAAATTGAAGAAATCTTGTTATTAGAATTAATTAAAAAATCAATCAGCCCTACAATTTCAACTATAAATACAGGGATCATACCTGACGCCAACTCATCACGAATGCAATTCTTTCTCATCTTCAGTATGCTGTCCTTCTTCAAAGGAACGAAGAATGCCAACAAAGTGATTGTAACTTACTTTACAGACTGGACCACCAGGCACATGAATGTAGATCAGCTTCCTTATTCAAAGATCACTCATATCAATTATAGTTTTGCAGTCCTTAAGTCGAACTATGACCCCTACTTCGAAACCCCGTGGTTATTGCCCAAGGCGGTCCAAAAAGCTCATGAGCATGGAGTGAAGATCTTGATGTCGGTCGGGGGCTGGACCGGGAGTCGCTACTTCAGTTCGCTCGTTAAAAGTGCAGAGAAGAGGAAGACGTTTATTGGCAAGTTGGTTGCAATGATGAACGAGTATGGCTTAGACGGCATCGATCTAGATTATGAGTATCCAGGCAGGATGGGCATGGAATGCAACGAAGTCGACAAAAAGACCGACGCCCTCGGCTTCATCAAGTTGGTGGAGGAGATGCGCGTCGCCTTTGGGAGCAAACTTATCACCTTGGCAGTCCGCGTCGAACCGTTTGATGGTCCAAGGGGTCCGATGAAAGACATGACTGCGCTGGCCAAGGTGGTTGATTTTATCAACATCATGGCTTACGACATCAATGGATCTTGGACCAACACTACAGGCCCCAATGCACCCATGGATTACAAGGTTGGCTATGGCCAAGCCTACGGCTACAAACAGAGCATCGATTCTTGGTTGAACTCAGGCGTGCCTAAAGACAAAATAGTCATGGGACTGCCCTTTTATGGCCGATCCCTCAAGTTACAAAGCGGCGCTATTAAAGAAGGCGAGCAAAACCCCAGTATCTACCAACGGAAGGAACCAGATGTGCCAAGAGGCGACGAAAACGATGCTCAATGGGCTGATCCTTGTCCTGGTGCCAAATGGGTGTATTCGGGGATTTGGAGATGGCGTAACTTAAGACGACAACAGGTGTTAACGTCGCCCTTGGTTGCTGGGCCGGGCTGGAAGAGATATTGGGACTCCGATAGCCAGACGCCTTGGTTGTATCATGCCCAAAGTCGAATTCATGTCAGCTACGATGACCCCCAAAGTCTAAAGATTAAAGTCGATTATTTGTTGGAGAAAGGATTAAGGGGAGCTATGGTTTGGTCTAGCGAACAGGATAATGGCGAATTGATGGAAGTCTTGCAGCCTATTTTGGGCAATCATCCAAGCCCAATCCCTACTTCTTCGCCCGGTCCGGTTGATCCGCCTCCAGACGGTAACTGTCCTACCGATGGGCTTATGCAATGTGACTCTAAAGACAAAACTACGCTTTTGATTTGCAACAATCATAAATGGTTCCGACAAAGCTGTCCTGCTGGAACGGTCTGTAAGGCTAAAGGCGGCTCGGTTAATTGCGATTTCGCTCTTTGAATTAAACACCTATTTCTCAGAAACCGGATTTATTAGAGCGTTCCGAGCAAACAGGGATTCGAAACATTTTAAATAAAATATTTATTAATAAATATTTTATTTAAAAGTTAGTATGTTTATAGATAACGAACCTTCTGCATTTCTCCATCTTTCTGGTAGCTTCTGAATACATTCATAACACTTTTAGAATTAAGCTCCTGAATTGCAATTTCTTACTGAATTTCTACTTCATTCCAATCATCATAAATATTCTTTTTTAACTTCCTTTTTAATTGCCCAAAACAATTGAAATCAGGTGGGCTAATATCAGGACTATAAGGAGGATGATCCCAAACCCGAATATTTTCATCAATAAAATACTGCTTTATAAGATTTGATTTATAGGGCTTAGCATTATCATGTAATATTATAAATACTTTGAATTTCTTATCAGGTAACAATTTGTCTAATAATTCGATTAGGAAGTTTTTTATAGACATCTGAAGTTACTCCATTGCTAGTATTAACATTCTCTTTGTTTCATAATTAGATTGAAGTACAAATTCAGGTGAGTCTTCATTTTTATTTCTCCAAGATCGAATCTGGTCACGTTGGGGTTGCATGTATAAAAAAGACACCCAAGTTTCATCTATTGCCAAAGTTCGATTAATTAAGTTATTTTGCCTCGATAAGAGTTGCATATTGTTTTTACATGCTAACACTCTATGTTCTCTTTGTTCATCTGTGAGAATATGAGGTACCCATTTAATTAATGATTTTTTCATTTGTAAATCTTCTGTTAAATATCGAAATACTGTTGTTTTACTACAATTTAGTCGCATAGAAAGTTCAAGGCAAGTTTATATTCTAGTTTGGGTCAACAATTCTTTAATTTCATCTATTGCATTTTCTTTTTTCGAGATATCACTTGTATCACCTCCTCTGTTATCTTCGACCATATTGTAGCCGGTCTTTAACTTAGTAACTAAATTCTTGACTGTATTTAGTTTATAGGCACTATTTCCAACTGATTCAACTAATTCATTATGAATTATCCCAGAACTGTGTCCCAGAATTACTCCAAATCTGATGAAAATCTTCTGTTCTTTATCTAAAATTGAATCTTTTAATTTATGCAAGCTATTGATGATAATATTCAAAATATAATTATTTATAAATAAAGCTTTTAGTATATATGAATTAATTTAAAAGACTTGATATTATTAATATATTATTAAAGGCGTAATTAAACAAAGTTCAAGTGTCTCTTTGCGCGGAACGGCCTAAGATTTAAACATCGTCATAAGCAGGAGGTATGTCCGCTTCATGACTTTTTAGTAGCTTCGTTAGTCGGATTTTGTTGTGATTCCCTCCTTGATATTTAAACGGCTGAGCGCCAAAATTGAATTGTACATTTGCCAAAGACTTCACGAATAACGTAGGAAACAATTGGCCAATTGGCATCACCAACTTGCTTAACAAGGCCCCGTTGATGCAATATTTAATGTCATTTCCTTCAATCATCATACCAAGCACATCTCCTTTGATTAGGGGCGGCCCGTATTGGTTATGTTCTTGACCTTGCATGATTCCCCCTGTGAAATACAGATATCCTATCGCCTCTGGTTGTTTGGGAAAGGAATTTAAAGAATATATCTTCGGGGCTAGCCCCCACACAATCACGCATTCCGGGCTACAGTCCAAGATCGTGATTTCCATGTACGCTTTAGGCTGGTCGATGTAATTCTGAGATTGGACGCAGCTGGCGCCGTTTAATGCGTGGAAATTTAGAGTATTGTATTGGGAGCTAGATACTTGGCTGTGGAATTGTGGCTGCACATAATAGTCCCATTTTATCTTTTTCTTATTTCGTCTTGCCTTCCTTTGTTTGACGCGTATCCAAATCAATATGCTAAGAGCAATTAATAGGACTACAACGATGACTATGATGATCACTATATAGATCGGTAGGTCTAAGTGGGCGAATGTGTTCTTAATTGATGATTGAGTTATTTCAGGTTCCATTTTAATTTTTTTTGTAGTCTTATTTGGTTGGGCTCCTTATAAACCAGTTTTTGGTTTAAGGCACATAAACAAGGTTTCATATTATTAAGGATAACTATAATGAATTATTATTATTTTTCTTAATATCAACATCTGCCTAAGATCAAATTTATTGCAACTATTCATTGTATTTATAATCATGATCTCTTTTATTGATGAATGGTGCTTTCAGAATTACTTAATCTAAATATTGATATTTATAAAATCTGAGTTGTAAAAATTTTACTAAAAAATCTTCCCAGATCATTTTTTAAAATTAAAAATAGTTTCTTGGAGGACGTCTTTACATTAATGCTGTCTCCTCAAGTCTTGTTTTTAAAATTTAAGTGGTTAAATTTATACATTTGGATCTCTACATCAACTCTAATTTCACTCCCTTTAATTTATAATAGTGCTTCTTTTTGTGATTTCAAGCTTTTTTAAAAAAAATCAATTGATAACACTGCCCTTAAAACTAGATTATTTCTTTTGAATTGCAAACTAAATAATAAACGAAATACGACCGAAAGAATTAGATTAAATATTTCGTATTAAGATTTTACTAAAAAGTACAATCTTAATCTAGTTATTTGTTCTATATCAATCAAATGTTTTTTGAAACATTACGAACCCTGTTTTTAGCATAAATCACCCTCGAATATAGGGTCCAATTCGAATCATTTGTTATTGATAAACAATCAATAAATGATTTGTAGATGTACTGCAAGGAATGAGAATTGATTTCAATTTATTTAATGATTTCAATTTGACACTTTATTTCAATTAGACACAAAAAGCAACGGCTACTTGGAAATAGAATTTAAAATTATGTAAGCTCTTTTTTTAAAATGTTATGTTATTGTAAATTACTATAGCTTAAGTATGTTTCTGTCCTTGACATTCAGCCTAAAAATTTCATCACCTAAATCTATCTGAAAATTTGTTGACTAAAAGTTGAAAGAAGGGAACCAACAAAATAAAAATTAATCATAACTTAATTACCTGCAGTTTAATATTTATAGTTACTTTCTAATGATTGATAAACAGCCTTCAAAATCCCAAGTATCCGATTTATATGTTATACCTTTATTGTATTTTACTAACATTATATATGAAATATAACCAATCCTTGTTTTCCGTATTCATGTCTCAAAGTAGATATTTTGGTATAAAAATGGTAGGATAATTTATAGACTAATTTTACTAATTAACGAACTAAATTCATTTTGTATGTTTTAGCTCTTATAGGAAAAAATAGTTGCTTGTGCCTATATTCTTATTGAAATGTAATTATGATATGGATGTAAAAGTATAATATCAAGATTCATATTGAATTATATCATCTTCAAAGGTAATTAATGAGAAAATATGAATAAATAGAATGAAGTTCAAAAATTGTGAACAAAGATCATAAAAGGTGAGTTTATTTTTAATTTTTTATAGACTTGTGTTTTAATCAAACTGGAAAGTTCCGATTTTGATTCGAGGCTTATGATACGAGATTTATTTAAAATGAAAATATACATTGCTATGGGATTAGAAGAAATCATGATACTATTTTAGAATTGATTTTACACTATGACTTTCATATCTTTTGATAATTAGTTAATTGAAGCACTGGAAATTAATGTTTAACGATTTTAAACAGGACAAACTTTTATAACAATCGTTAAAGCAATGATTTAATGAAAAATGTATCAATTTTTTAAATTAAACCTTATACTTAAAGCCCAATTTTGTCAGAATTATAGATACAATTCAGCTCTTTTATTCTAATTCAATATAATTTTAGAATCCATGACAGGATTTTAAGAAAGGCATATTTTTAAGTAGTTTACCCTATTTTTTATCTTATGTAGGTATTATTTATGATGCCGCCTAAATAACACGTTGTGCCAAAGTCAAGACTCAAATAGGGAACAGAAAATAGAAATATTTACTGAGGTTTCTTTTTTTTAAGGCCGACAACAGAAAACGAAAAATAGTGACAATTTGTTTTCAATATAATACAGTTAATTATATATTTACGCTTATAGAATAGTAATTATCACTTAAAATAACAGATATCTAAGGCTATATATACTAAAACACTTGTTCTTTTTGATTTTAAAACTACCGAAAATGCAGTAAACGCATTAGAAAGATGTAAGAATTTGGAAATTTATCTTAGTTATAAAAACAATCGTGTTCAATATTTAAATTAAACGAAATATTAAAATTTTCTTTTTTACACTAAAATCGATAATTTCATGATTTTTATTAACAAATTTCAGTGAAATTTCATTAAAAACTTAATAACTTTTTAAAAAGACATTATATCGATTTGGGATCTTTATAACACACCATCTAAACCTATTTTTGTCAAAAAATAATTATACTATGATGTTTTGTAATTTATTGCAAAAATTGGTTGAGTTTAATTTCAACTCATTGACTAGAAAATTTTTCAAAAAAATGGCAGGAGGAAAAAAGTCAATAAGCGTTGAATGGATAAAGTCATAGATAATGGTAAGGTAAGACCCAAATGTATCCACTGTAGCCACTTAAGATCATCTTTGATTGAAAAAGCACATTTCAACTTATAATAAAGGTTTGACTGATAAAAGTAATTTAACAATTAGGGAACAAGAAAAACAATAATAGATTGAATATGACTGATTCAACAAATTCTACTGTAGATTTAACATCAAATGCTGATTCAATCAAAGAATTTAATGATGATTTAGAATCAATCTCTGAAGTATAAAGTCTTCCAACTTCAATCAATAATGAACAAAGTTTGATAACCAAATATTTAGATTTAAACAATGAAAGAAATCAAGCTCATCTTGAGTACCTTCAATGTAAATGGATGTACAATTCTGGTATAGCGCTTTCAACCACAGAAGATCCATATTTTATAGAGTTTGTTAAAGCCAACTTATTTATAGAAAAAAGCTATCAAATAGATTATTAAACACTTATTATAGCGATTCCTATAAAACTGGATTGGAAAAAAGAAAAGACGCTGATACAGTAGGAATTTTAATGGACAGTTGGTCAAATGAGGGTATAATTAACGTCATCATTACAACACCATTGCCGCTTTTGTATAAAAGCGTTTTAGTAGGTGGTAATAGACAAATTACTGAATATNCTGGATATATAGCCACCCAAATTGAAACCCTCATTAAAGATATTGGTGATGAAAAGGTTGGGAGTTTTATATCGGATAATGGTGGGAATTATACAGCAGCAGCAGCTCAAGTTATTAAAGATAAGTATAAATTCTGAATTGTAACGCGCATTTGCTTTTTACAGATATGTGTAATATTA
>NIPM01002121.1:0-11574 GCA_002738285.1 Holacanthella duospinosa | reverse complement strand
TATTCCAGAACTGTGGCCTAGAATTACTCCAAATTTGATAAATACACGTTGTTCTTTATCGGTTATTGAATTTAATTTTTGTAAGTTATCCATTATAGTAATTTAAACAAGTAGGCTTTAAAAATAAAGCTTAATTTATAGAAAATATTATATATAAATCTTGGCACTAGATATCAATTTGCATATTTATTATTAATTAAACTTCGCTTACCTTTTTGAGTAAAACGGCGTAATAGTAACTCAGTGAAGCAGACGAATTATAAAAATACCCAAAGTAGTGGATGAAAATGCTATAGTTTCCAGAAATATGGACATATCGCTCGATTTTGCAGATCAAAACAGATAAGAAATCAAGCGAACTATTTTAATGAAGATGCGGAGTTAAATCGAATGTTTAAAGTTATGGATGAAGATTGTGGATTCTTGTTTGTGGACTCCGGCGCGAGTCAACATTATTCTAAATTGAATAAAAACATGACACATTATACTGCTTTTGAAAATATGCCGGTTATTTACATGGGAAATAACCAGAGTATGTATGCTGTAGGTAAAGGAGATTTGAATTTGACGGTAGGAAATGATTATCTTAAGTTAAAGGACGTATATTACATACAAAAGATTAAAAACTATTTACTTAGTGTTGGAAAATTATTGGATCAAAATTATGAAGTGAAATTTGAAAAGGATATATGCTTTATTGGTGCTAAGGATGTTACATTCAAGTGTAGAAAGTCATCCAATATATTATTTTGGAATTAGGTAATGTTGCATTAGTTTCTAAGGAAATTACTATTGATTTATGGCATAAAAGGTTATCGCATGCATCGAAGAAATTAGTACGTTTAATGGCTGATAAAAATTATATAAGTATGTCAGATGAAGGAAAAGTTGTTTTTGTCAAGGGTGTTTATAAGGAAAGCAAAAGAGGTACCCATTTAAAATTTTCGACTATCAACAGTCTCAAAGAATTCTAGAACTAGTCCATATGGACCTATGTGGACCAATGAATAGAGCAACATGAGGCGGATCCAAATATTTCTTAATCATAATAGACGATTTCATTAGAATGTGTTTTACTTATCTGTTGAAAATTAAAGCAGATGCCTTTCAGAAATTTTTGGAATTTAAGAACGAAGTGGAATTGCAAACTCAAGAGAAGATAATGTATATAAGATCAGGTAATGGTACTGAATTCAATAACCTCGATTTCAGGTGTTTATGTAAAAACACAGGTTTAAAACAACAGTTTACTGTTCTTTTTTCTCCTCAATGTAATGGTGTCAGTAAAAGAAATATTAGAAGTTTGGTAGAACTTTCAAAATCAATGATTTATGCTTCAAATGTGTCTATGGATTTAAGGGGAGAAGCTATTTTAACAGCAACGAAAGTTAAAAGTTTGCTATATAATCCAGCTTAAAATGCTAGTCCACATGAAATATTTTATGGTAGTCAACCAGATTTGACTAATTTAAAGCCGTTTGGATGTTTGGCTCACGTACACGTTCCAAAAGAAAAGCGCACAAAATTGGATCCAAAATCTGAAAAACATCTATTTTTAGGATACGGTGGTTTTGTTAAAGCCTACAGATTGCTCAATTTACAAACACATAAAATTACTACCTAGTAGTGATGTAATTTTTGAAGAAAATGTTTTTCCTGGATATACATACTCAAATAGAAGCGAGGATATCAGTACTGAGCCAGGCATTTATGAATTTTATGATGAAACTTCTAATTATCTAATAATTAATAGTAACGAGGAACAAAGATCTGGAATTATTGATAATTATCATCATGAGAAATTACAGAAAAACTCAAATTTAGTTGAAAGCTCAAATAAAAATATTAGTGTAGAAAGTGGACTTAGAAGATCTAAAAGATTAAGAAATGAACCTGCTGAATTTGTGTTGCTAGCAAATGAACCAAATCCATACAAAAATTGTTTAAAATCTGATGATTACTCACTTTGGAAGGAGGCGATGGATCAAGAAATGAATTCGTTGCTAGAAAATAATACATGAACCTTAGTACATTTACAACCCAAAAAAAACTTAGTTGTATGTAAGTGGATATATCGCATAAAAGAAGATGGATCCAATAACTCCAAGATATTCAAGGCTCGTTTGGTTACCCAAGGATACTCTCAAATATCCTGAGAAGATTTTAACGAGACCTTTGCTCCAGTTATTAAAATGACCTCTTTACGAATGATACTTGCTTATTCAATCCAAAATGGCCACTATCTACATCAGATGGACGTTAAAAGTGCCTTTCTTAATGGTGAAATACAAGAAGAAATTTATATGACCCAACCAGAAGGTTACAATCAAGATCCAAATCTAGTATGCCGCTTAAAAAAGTCAATTTATGGCTTGAAACAAAGTCCGAAAAATTGGTATATTAGGTTAAATAGTGAGTTGAGAAAGCTAGGATTTAATATAAGTAAACATGAAAATGGTATATTTACTAAAAAGGAAGGCACAGAAGAAATAATTATTGGAATTTATGTAGACGATTTAGTACTCTCTTCAAGCTTATTTAAATTACTAGAAGAAGTAAAGTGTAAATTATCAAGCATTTTCAGTGTGAAGGATATTAGTGAATTGAAGTATATCCTTGGAATTAATGTATTTAAAGAAAAAAATTAATTGGATTTTGGACAAGAAACCTATTGCAAGAATTTATTTGAAAAATATGGTATGAGCAATTGCAAACCTTCAAACACTCCAGTAGATCCAGGCATAGCGCAATTGTTATCTAAATCTATAGTTAAAGTCAAAGTCAAAGAGGATACCCCAATAAATCAAGAAAACCTTACAGTAAATGGACATTCGTGCTTTAGTAGTAGGTGCATTATTATATTTAACTATTACTAGTAGGTCTGACATTGCTTACTGTGTTAACCTTGCTTCTAGGTTTATGAATAATTACACTGAAGAACATATAGTATTCTTCAAATGAATCTTGCGTTATATTAAGGGAAAACTTTCTTATAAGATTAGGTATTTCAAAAATTCATCGCCATTAGTTGGTTATACTGACAATTATTATGCTTCAGAACTAGTTACAAGACGTTCCTTATCAGCTTACATATTCTTATTAGCAGGTGGATGCATCAGTTGGAAAACCAAACTTCAAAATACCATCAGTTTAAGTTCTTGTGAAAGTGAATTCTATGATACTGTAGAAGCCTTCAGGGAAGGAATTTATTTAAAGAACCTATTAGAAGAAAGTTCTCAACCGATTACTCAAATAGGAAGCAAATTGAAAAAAAGAGGAATGAATTTTTAAATGAATTGGAAGACGCATACACAGAGAATTTAATTCAAAAGGAGGTTAGAACCGACCCGAATCAACAAGAAACAATAAGAAAAGTAAGTACTCAACATATTAGTAAGGACAATGACGTTTCTAGTCATTCACAGAAGTTAATTATCTATGGCGATAATCAATCTTCAATAGAAATCTCGAAAAACAGCTCTCTGCATGCAAGGTCTAAGCATATAGCAGTTAAACAATTCTTTATTAGGGATATTATTGATTCTGGACAAATTAAGTTCAAGCATATTTGCACAGCTTCTACATAGCAGACCTAATAACTAAAGCTTTAAGTAGAGCGAAGATACAAGCTCATTTGGATGGTATGGGATTTATCAGAAAGTTAGGATTGGGATAGAATGTTAAAAAGCAATTCTTAGTTTCCGTAAACACGTTTAAGGACAATACCCTTAGGAACCATAGTCATACGACTATGGTGATTATGAATATCACTATTATTTTCATTAAATTAACTCATTCTAAAACCTTTTCTTATTGTATTTTATCAATATTTAACAAAAGATTTACAAATGAAAAAACTATTAAGTAAATGAGTTCCTCATTTTCTCACGGATGAACATAGAGTTTAGCATGTAAAAATAATATGCAACTCTTATCGAGACAAAATAACTTAATTAATCGAACTTTGGCAATAGATGAAACTTGGGTGTTTTTATACATGCAACCCCAACGTGACCAGATTCGATCTTGGAGGAATAAAAATGAAGACCCACCTGAATTTTTACTGCAATCTAAATATGAAAGAAAGAGAATGCTAATAGTAGCAATGGATTTTCAAGGTGTTGCTTATTGGAAACTTTGTGCCTCTAAAGAGACTGTTACTTCAGATGTCTATAAAATCTTCCTAATTGAATTATTAGACAAATTGTTACCTGATAAGAAATTCAAGGTGCCTATAATATTACATGATAATGCTAGACCACATAAATCAAATATTATAAAGCAGTATTTTATTGATGAAAATATTCGGGTTTGTGATCATCCTCCCTATAGTCATGATATTAGCCCACCTGATTTCAATTTTTTGGGTAATTAAAGAGAAAGTTAAAGGAAAACATTTATGATGATTGGGATGAACTAGAAATTCAGCTAGAAAGTGCAATTCAGGAGCTTAATGCTAAAGGTATTTTGAATGGTATCCAGAAGTTACTTGAAAGATGGAGAAGTGTAATAGATACAGAAGGTTCGTATCTATAAACATACTAATTTCAAACTTTAATCTTTTATAGAAAATTTTTTATTTAATTTTTTCGACTGTCTCTGCTCGGAACGTCCTAATATTTTCATAGATGAATCCTTCTTTAATCTACATTTGAATAGATCCCGAGCTCGTTCCAAAATCGGCCAGAGATCTAATTTAATATTACCAAAAGTTAGAGGAGGATCTGTAACTTTGCTATCTAGCTTGAGTGTCACAGATATTTTCTTTTCGAAGGTTATATCAGAATCTACAATAAATAGAGATACATTTTCTGAATATTTGACAGAGTTATGCAAATATGTCAATAATGAGTTAAAAATGCGTAAAGTATGTTTAATTCTCGACAACGCCCGTACACATAAACCTGGTGAATTAAATAGGATTACAAAAGAATATAAATTTACATTTAAATTCTTATCATCATACAGCTACATGTAAAATCCTATTGAAAATGCATTTAGCAAAATCAAGAATAATGTGCGATCTAAATTGAGAAAAGGTTCTAATGGTTCATTGGTTGATTTTGTGCTTTCAGCGACTCAAACTGTTACGGCTGAGGACTGTAATGTCTACTTTCGTTTTATGGCTCGCAATATTAAAAATTGTCAGCTGGATTGCCATACATCCATCAATAAACCTTATTGAATTTTTAATATTTATCTTTCATTAATAAAATTTTTTGTATTGCTTAAAATGATCTGTTTTTTATAAATTGAAAAATAAAGTTAAAAACTTATCAAAATCACTTAAATAGTTATGAAAAATCATTTATTTATAGTTTTGATAAATAATAAATATTAAGTTGTAAAAGGTTAAATCATTTTTTAAAAAGATTTAATTTACTGATAAAAATGCTAAATTCACTGGGAAATGGTATATATAACTTCTAATTGTCTAAAAAAGTGTACTATTCCTTAGATCTATAAATTCTTGAAAATCCAATGCAATATACTGCAATAGTACTGTCTTTATAAAACCTTAACTAGATAAGGGTTATATGCGACATTTTGAGCTTTATTATACTACAATTTTTAGTGTTATATCATATCCAATAATCTCGATTTTTTGATTAGATTGCTCAATTTAGCATCGCCTATTTTATTAAATAAAAAAGATTTCTGATACAAAGATATCACTAAAAACACATTAATTTGTTAATATTATATTAACCACCTCAATTCTCCAATTTAAACATATTATTTATATCTACAATTTTACAACCTTTTTAATTTTGATTTAAAAGTTTTGAAGAAAATAAAATAACCATTTCATCTAGAAAAATATCTAAAAATAATCACAAGGATTTATATAGTTCATCACTCATTAAATATAAAATTATTAAGTTACTGCTTAAAACTTAATATAATTTAAAATGCTTTTATGAAGGAGAATATATTGATGTCTACAAACCTACTATTTTATAAAGACTCTTAAATCCGCTACATACAGGGTGGCGCAAGTGAATTTGGACACTTTTTGAAAAAATTATAAAATGTTTATTAAATATATTGAATTTAAATAAAATAAAAATATATTTATAATATAATAAAATCCAATAATTGGTGTTTCCATCATTAACTTTTTTCATTCCTTGGATTCTTTTAGGAAAAGATCTACACATGTTTTTAATTGTGTTTAGATCGACATTTTGCCAAGTTTCACAAACTCTTTCAATTAATTCATCTCTTGTTTGAGGTCTTGGAGAAATATGTACTGATTCTTGAAGAATACTCCATATGTGTTCTATTGTATTTAAATCTGGACTATTTCCAGGCCATTTACCTTTCCCCCAAACTCTTGGAAAATGAAACTCTAAAAACCTCATATTGGTTTTTGTTCCATGGCATGGAGCACCATCCTGAACGAAAGTTGCTTTATTTTTATTCTTTATTAAATTATTACCATTTAAAGCATTTATATACATTGGAATAATTTTTTCTTCATAATATTTTCCATCGATTTTTTGATCTTTTTCAACTAGATGCAACTTTGTAATTCCATTTACACACACCTCCTGCTGCCATTATTGAATCCGAGTTTTTGGGTGTATTAATTTTCGGAATTTTTGTTTTATCTTCTGTATAGTATGGGGTATTCTTCTTGTTTGTATTACCATATAACATTATTTTAGAATCATCTGTAAATCAGGTATTATCTACCAATTGTATTGACCTTGGGCCATTCGTTAAAACCCAGAATTTTCGACAATTTCACCAAATTTTATGCGATCTTTAATATTTTTTCACTCAATAATGGTTTAACTCGTCTTAAATAAGCTTTTTTGCCCCAATTTGTGCTTTTCTTATTTCTTTAAACGGTTCTTCTACTAATATTTTTGATGATTCCTTTATCTTTATATTTGAGATTTGGTTTTTTAGAACATTTTCGATCAGAAACACCTAATTTTTCATTCATATGACGTTTAATAAACTTTTTATCATTTAAAGTGACTTTTTTATTCCTTTTATTCTCTTTTTTCTTTTTAGACTTATTCGATTCTTCACAGAATAGACTGTTTGTCTAGAGCATTTTAAATGACGTGAACTTTTTGTAGGTGACATTCCGATGTCTATTAATGATTTAATTCGAATTCTATTTTCATATTCAATAGATCTTTTATTATTATTCATCGTTAAATTTATTTATATTTATATTTGTTCCCACACCTTTTCAAAATTTTAGTGTCCAGATTTACTTGCGCCACCCTGTACATCCATTAAAAGAGTTTAGATTTGGCTTTTAATATACACATTCTACTATCTTTATAATTCATCTATATGCTACATTCATACTTGTATCCATTTTTTTATATATCATAGTAGAGTTTGAAGCTTTTTTAGGGAAAAAGTACTAAAAGTTGAGGTAATTTGAATTTAATGTTTGCATAAATACAATTTTCGAGGTTTTTTAGTTTAAAATTGAGGTAAAGTAGCAAAAAAGTTTAGGAAAAAGTGATTATTTTTGAGGTGCCAGTAAATATACGCCTTTAATATTCTGCACCAGTATTATCATTCATTTTAATACTATGATTAATGTTCCCAATTTTTGACTTTCTTTGAGTATCAAGTTTAGGACAATCTTTAATTCTATGACCCAGACCACCACAAAAGCTACAAGAACCACCTAAAAAGGCCCCAGAACTCGACGAAAATGAATTAGTATGGTCATAAATAGACAATAACACTTTTGGCACTTTTTGTTTAGCTTCCATCAATAAATATTTCAAATCCAACAGTATTGATTCGTTAATATTGTTGTTGATAAATGTTGTAGATAATCCGGTCTTTCCACTTCTACCTGTTCTTCCTATTCTATGCACATAATCTTCTATTTCTTTAGGCATGTCATAATTAATAACATGTTGGATTGAAGCAAAATCAAGTCCCTTAGATGCAACATCAGTAGCCACCAAAACATCCTTCTTGAAGCTCTTGAAAGATTTTATAGCAAATTCTCTCTCTTCTTGAGTTTTACCTCCGTGAATCGAAGTGGCTTCTACACCTTTTATTAACAAATATTCAAATATATCATCTACATCATTTTTATTCTCTGCAAATATCAAAACAGGAGGGGGCGTTTTCTGTAAGCATTCTAATAAATATATTTTCTTATTTTCTTCTTTGACATATTCAACTTCTTGAACGACATCAAGATTAGCAGCCCCAGCACGGCCAACATTGACAACGATGGGTCTAATCAAAGATGTCTGAGCAAATTCCAAAATCTTCTTAGGCATAGTAGCAGAATATAAAATAGTCTGTCTCTGATTACTAAAATAAGAAATAATATTCCTAACATCCTCTTCAAATCCCATATCAATCATTCTATCGGCTTCATCTAAACATAAATACTTGCATAAATTCAAGTTGAACTTTTTCTTATCCAACATATCTTGAAGTCTCCCAGGTGTAGATACGACTATATGGAAGCCTGTATTTAACACTCGAGTTTGATCAGACATAGAAATACCACCAATACAAAGCAAAGTTCTAATTTCAGCATACTCACCTTTATACAATGATCTAGATATTTCCATTATTCCTTCATAAATTTGCCTTGCAAGCTCTCTAGATGGAACTATAATAAGACCTACAGGACCCTCTCCTGGTACATAAGGTAACTTAGTTTCTTCTTCCAAGGCATGCATAATTAGTGGAAGCGAGAAACTTAAAGTTTTACCAGAACCAGTAAAAGCGATACCAATCATGTCTCTTCCGGATAATGCTACAGGTAAACCTTGCATTTGTATTAATGTAGGTTTTAATATATTCTTGCTTTTTAAATATTCGATTATAGGCTTGGGAAATCTCATATCGACAAAACTGTTAATTGGTAACGGTATATCCTCGCCTTCAACTTTTATATGATATTTCTCCCTAATCCTATTTATTTCATCCAGACTTCTATTCCGATCCCTCCTTAGAGGCTTCCAAGTAGTTGATAACGAATTTTCATAAATGATTCCTTTAGCCATTTCTTTAACAGAAAAAAGTTGCTTATTAGTTTTCTGTAGCGTCTCTAATAATTTAATTTCTTCTTCTAACTTGGTTTCTTCTTCCGTTTTCTCACTTTGGACTTCTTTTTTCTTGATTTCTAGGCTCTTTTCCAACAAGCTAACTTTTGAGGTTGGTCCATGATTGTTGGTCTCATCATATAATTTATTGAGCTTTGGTGCCTTACGGTTGCTATTTTCTTCTTGTCGTCTCTTTTTTAGGGGTACATATGGTATGTATTCTTCCTCTTCATATTCTTTCAAAACTTTCTCTAAATCTTTGGTTTCTTCCATTTGAGAGTTTGAAAAATTATCTAACCAAGTTTCAAATAAACGAATCAAATATGAAAAACGTAAAATGGTTATATTTAGATATTTGTATTGGTGTTAATTTTCACTAGTAACATTATCTTCTTTTAAATAGACTTTATTGATGATGTATGCTTTTTTGTAGAAAGCCAAGCTATGAAAAACCATTTATAAAATTAATAAAATGCATGATGACTAAAGTTTACATTAATAAACATAACCCCTTCTTAATATTTAAGTTTTTTAATATTATATTGATCTCATCGTTTAGAGGTGACTGTAACTTTATTAGTCATAAATAAACATATACATAGAAAATAGATGTCGAATATGCCATGGTTTATAATAAACTATATAAGATTTTATTTTATTTTAGTCCAGATCTTCATTTTCCGAAAAATGTAATGGACAATCCTTTATATCATATTCCCGCACATGAGATAAAAACTCATCAATAATCTTGCATATACGAAAAGTATTTTTAGTATGAGGGCATTCAAGATATTTTTTGTATAATTCCTTACAATAAACTTTGTTGCTAAACTCGATAGGAAGTGTTTTGTCCCTTTTATACCACAAAATATTATCTAAATGGTAACAGATGGATTTGGAATTCTTACTTAAACATTCTAATTTTAAAATATCTCTAGGATCTAGTTGGTCTATGATTAGCTCAATAATTTCTAATGGAAGTGAATGGAAGATTGTGTTCTTAAAACCGACCGTTTCTTTGACAGTTTTAAATAGGACAGATGGTATGAGAGGCTCGTATAGTAAATATTCATGTGCACCTTCAGGTACTTCGAAAATCTGACCATTATATTTATCCATATCTCCATAATCTATATCTAATAATGAGAAGTATTGCAAACCCATGCAAGCTTGAAAAATCTGAACAAAAGATATATCATCTTTGTTCTTCTTTAGTAATTCTAAACAAGATTTGTGAATAGAGGGACTGCAGTCAAAGTTGAACCGTCTTCTTGATCATAAGTATAACATCCATAATCTGAGCCATTAATTTCGACATCATCATAAGAAGCTCCTGGGTATACATTCTGGTTTGATATAGCAATCCTATCTGTAGTTTTTCTATTTTCTTTGTCATAAACTCGATACAACAAATTAAATCCTTTATCTTGCCAAAACTGCTCAGTCCTAGTCAATATCTCAATTTTTTTGTTATGGCACTTTATTTTCGTTCAGTGTAGTCCTCATTTTACTTATTAAATAATTGGTTGATTAAGAATGAGAATAATCTAGATTCATTAAAAATTTGGTTGAATTAAGAAGAGAATCAAAAAGGGGCTACTCTGAACGAAAATAAAGAGCCATATATTTCTTTCCATTCTTCTTCATAACGTCTTTCATCTTCTTTCACTGTATCTGGTCCGCCACAAATAAAACAGTACATTTGGGACAAGATTTTTGAAGTCTCGGTTATAATTCTAGAATATTAGTGCATCATAGTGAAAATAGGATGAGGAAGCAACTAAAATGGCAAGAAATATAGCTAAGAGATGTTTTATGGATAGTAAAGTTGATAAATACATAAATTTATTTTCATTCTTACTATTTTATGCATTCAAGAAACTAAAATTCCTCGACTAATTAGAATAGAATTATGTTTCAAAAATTTTGTCCCATTTGTTGACAGCCCATTTTAAGAATTTGGAAGGAGATTTTTGAAGAAACATAATATGGGACAAAATTTTTGAAAGATAGTTCTATTCTTTTCGAGAAGACAAAAAGGCTAATAAATACTTAAAAGATAATAATTTATAAATTTATTTAAAAAATAATAAATATACAACAATTTAAAATGAAAGCTAATTTAAAGATAGTGTAATATGCAGGATTAAATATCAAGAGGGAGGGTGTACTCGGCCCCTAAGCCATAAATAAGTACCCCTAAATAATCCACAGTTTTACAACTATCCGACTCGTGCCTTCAATATTTTATGTATATTATTATTAAAAAACCTCTTAATTCTTGAGGCAAAGCATCTTTTAGGTGTATACAATGTTTCTCTGGTGTCTTCTTTTGATTCATCTTTTGGTTCAACTTCCTTGTAATCCTCATTACTTCTTGTCAAATAAGAAAAGAAACAAGAANTTTTGATTCATCTTTTGGTTCAACTTCCTTGTAATCCTCATTACTTCTTGTCAAATAAGAAAAGAAACAAGAACTTTTTATAAATAAGAATGACATAATCTTTTTAAGTCCATTAAA
>NIPM01002120.1:554-11725 GCA_002738285.1 Holacanthella duospinosa | reverse complement strand
ACTCCGGAGTTTGAGAACGGAACCCCCGTCTGCTCCTGTGATGCCTGGGACACCGGAGCTGAGTTCATCTTTTGCTTCCCCCGCGGATATATACCAACTGGTAGAGAGCTTCTGGACCAAAAGAAGAGTTCCTCAGGCAGACTAAGTAAACCAGGAATGGTCATACCTCCCTGATTAGTGAATCCCTCTCCAGTAGCAGTAATAGACTCCGGTACTTGCAGAGAGTGACTTAGTTCGGGCCGAGTCCGTACTGCTGTGACTGAGTTTGGTTCGAGTCCGGACTGCAGTGACTGAGTTCGGCTCAAGTCCGTACTACTGTGACTAAGTTCGGTAAAGTCCGTACTTCAGTGACTGAGTTCGGTTGAAGTCCGGACTTCAGTGCCTGAGCTCGGATCGGGTCCGTACTGGTAAACCCAAGAGAACAAGCAGAGTCTCCCTATCCAGTTCACCCTAGTAGAACAGGCAGAGAGCTCTGGTCTAGTAGACCCAGTAGAACAGGCAGAGAGCTCTGGTCCAGTTCACCCTAGTAGAACAGGCAGAGAGCTCTGGTCTAGTAGACCCAGCAGAACAGGCAAGGAGTCCCAACCCAATTCACCACAGTAGGACAGGCAGAGAGCTCTAGTCTGGTAGATCCAAGAGAACAAGAGGAGAGTCCCAAACCAGTCAACTCTAGTAGAACAGGCAGGGAGTCCCCAGTATAGTCAACCCAGAGAACAGGCAGAGAGTCTAGATCCATCCACCCTATAGTAGAGCATCCAGTAGTTAGGTACTAGGTACCTAACTTAAGGAGAGTGCCCAGACAGTAGAACCAAGCTCGCCCACACCCAACTCAGAGATTCACCATCCCAGAGTCGGGCGTCTTATTGGACTACCCGAAACCTAGTATAGTACCCCGAAATTAGTTACTTAGGGAATCATCCCGTAACTCTAGTATTTACAATTAGGCCCGTTAGTAAACCAACCCATTCAATTCCCATTTACGGATTTATTCAATAAGTTTTAGATAATTACCCTAACCCCGTGCATGGAAGTCATTAGTTAAAATACCACCGTGCCACAAATGGTGCATTGACCGGGAAGAGGTCAAGGAATTCATTTTGACAGTGCCAAAAAGTCAAAGTGATAGTGCGGTGTTAATAAATAATTCGGAAACACTCTCTCTTCCTCTGGATTCGACGCTGGAGTTAAGGTTTTGTAAACTTATTCTTTATTTTGTCATATGGCTTTTTCTGTTATAATGTTGTATGTGTATGTGTTGTTAACCATCCGCTTTATTGCATTAGTGTTATTAAATTTTCTCATCGTAGTTTTCCTAATGTTGGTCTATTTGGAAGTAATACCTCGTTTAATTTGTTATTGTTTTTCTTGAGTTTTATTGATCGTAGAGCAAAAAATGGATTTAAATTTAGGTAAATCCTATTGGAGATTCGCTATGTGTGAACTCGCTTTGCTTTATGTGTTTGGAATAGGGCTAGTTTTCCTTCTCCTGTGGATAAACAATCTAGAGGAGACCATTAGTGTTCTTAGGACTAGTTCTCGAAATTGTACGGCAGAAAAAGCCTGGTTCGAGAAACATTAATACTCCACTATCCTCCTCTCCGTCCATGTGGTGGATGTTAAAGGTACCACGGTGGGATGGTAATCAGGTCGAGAATAGTGGGTGGAGTTATCCGTCCGGTAGTTAGGTCAAGTACAGGTTCCGTAGGTTGGAAAGGGAGTCGCGAGTTTCTTTATCTGGGGATAAGGAAGGAAAGGGACGGTTGAGTTAGTGTTGGTAGTATCAGGGTAGACAGATTCGTGTTTCGAGAGAAGAACCGAGAAAAATACCAGTGAGGTATTTTGGACGAAACGTCAATGAGAGGAACCTAATATTTTTAGTCCTGGTAAAGCAGTTGGGGTGAACGATTCACCACAGGTATAGAAGCTGACAGAGTGAATAGGATGAGAGAGGTCCGCAAGTGACGGCTACCTCGTACAGGCGCGACTGTATGCCGTAGTGTTTAACGGTTCTGCTGCGAGAGGACAACCATTCGCCGTTTGTAAACCTGGGATGGCTTTGATGCCCCTAAGTCATCTTATAGGAGCAAACATGTGGAAAAACAAAAAAAAATTGTCTGGTCCACGTGGAATGGGGAACGTGTGATTCGGTGTGTACCAGACGCATCGAGTCCCGTGTCCGTCACTCGCTAGGGAAGAGGTGTGATGGATGGAACTGCTAGCATAACATCCAATCATCACATCTTAGGCTAGGTCTGGGACCGCAAAAGGCAGAATATAAGTGGGAGACAGTGTTTGGGCGGAATCTCCCATGCGTCGGACTAGGATTTTGACGCTCATATAGAGGATGGGCTAGGTGAGCGGGCCAGGGAGGAGACTCGCAAGGGTCTTGTTTTGGTTGGGTTTGGCGTTGAAGGACAACTCTGGTACGATGCGGTTCATGTTATTGTTTGTGTTACTCTAGGAAGAAAAGGGCTGGACTTTAAGAAAGTACACTGGATCAAGAGAGTGATTCAGATCGGGTGGAACCAATCCATACCAGCACACCGTACCCGGGAATATACGGGGATAGTCGGCCTTTGACATCTCCCAAGGCGACAGAAGCAAGTTGGCTCTTGGAGAAAGGGAGAACATTCCAACGGAAGAGCTTGGAGAAGTTTGACCAAGTCTCAGGCGGAACACCGAGAACCGGAGTGAGATTAGTAGCTGCAAGGTTGCGTAGGAGAAGAGCACAGATTCACCCACCACCAGGAATAGTGATAAAGTTGACTCCGGGATCCAGAGAGTATACTATCGCAGTGGTGGATATGGAAGAACCCGGCAGAACGCAACTAGAAGAACCAGGAGTAAGTCGACCAGAGTCAGGAAACAGAAGACTAAGTACGGTGTCAGGAGAGGAGTTACCAGGAAGTTCTGGTGGACAAGTACCACCAGTCGGTGGAACAGGGCAGGGACAACCAATAGTTATGGATCCAGCTACCCCAGGCCCTGGTGGTAGAGAATTAGGAAGAAGGCTGGCCGGAGAAGAAGTAGCGCCTGAGGCCCAGAGATTCCCATCTGTGGGAAGTGGTCCTCAAGGAACAAATGCGGTTCCCGGGAATGGCGACGTAGAGAAAAACAGGATGACCCTATCAGAACATGAGTACCAACATCTTCGGGCGCAGTTGGACGAATTAAGGAGGGGAGTCATCCTGCTGAACGGGAGACTCGATGAAGAAGATGGAGTGAAAGAACCGCCTCCAGCGGCGTATCATTGGCAACAAGTTCGTACCGCAGTGGCGGGCGTAAGAGTACCAAGGAGTAACTCAGTATGAGGTCCAGGTCAGGGACTGGGTCCCCACGGACCCGAATCAGGCACAGAAGGAAGAGCTGCGGGAGTTCAGGGTGTGTTACCTCGAGGACAAGGAAATACTCAGATACCGACCCCAATGCTCTATGGCGAAACGGAGCCCAACATTCAGCAGGGAATCACAACGAGACCGCCACAAGTTATCCATCAGTCATAGTTGTTAGCTTCTGACGAACAGGAGGGCCTAAGTGATCGTGGGTTAGATCCTAAACACCCTTACATCGCAGAAATTTCAACCGTTCGTTATATGCAGCAGCGAATGTTGGCCCCATTCATGGGAACCGAGGACGAAGACGTCGGAGAGTTCATTGATCGTTTCGAGTTGTTTACATCTAGATTGAGCGATAGAGCAAAGAAAGAAGTACTACCACAGTACTTGGAGAAGGATACCATCCAGTGGTTTAAGGGAATCCGAGGAAGTTGTAAGAGGGACACGGTATTGGATGAGCAAGGGAGACATAGTGATGCCTGGGAAACGATGTCATGGGCCCAGGTGATGAAAGAGTTTGAGAACGCCTTCGATGGTGGAGGCGGGAGATCAATTTATGGACGGAATCAAAGAAGCAATGAATCTTCAATGACGTACTTTTTTGACATGTATGGAAGACTTGGTGCATCGGATAGAGGCTTGGCTGAGCAGGAAAAGGTCAAGCTTATTCGTAAAGGTTTACAACCAGGACCAAGTAGGTACATCAAAGATAAGAGATGCAACACCTTGACAGACTTAACATTCTTCTTAAGTGAATATGAGAGGCAGAGAAAAGAAGAACTCACGGAATATCGATTTAGAAGAAAGAGGGATCAAGAAGTTGGAGCTTTTGCTACGGAATTAGAAGTATACCCGAAGTGGAATGAGGTCTTGGGGGTTATTGAAAAGAAGTTCAAAGATTTGGAACTAAAGTTGGGAGATAGGAATAGAGGTCCCAGGAACAACGGGAGGGTCATGCGATGTTACAAGTGTCAGCGTATCGGACACATTGCTCGAAATTGTGCACTGGAAATCCCAGAGGAACAGCCAACAGTCTCGAGTTCGGGAAATTGGCTCCAGCAGTAAGTTCGGTGGGACTCTCTGCAATGACCATAAAACCACCAACAAAATCCTTCCCCAAACTCAGTGAAGAGGAAAGGGATTTCGCGGTGGTCAAGGAGGGGAAGATAGAAGATTGGGGGGAAGTACATGAGGATCAAGTAGTAGGAGAAGTCAGCCATTTAGAATACTCCGTAGAAGTTTTCACTAATACGGGTGTCAACGGTGCCGTGGTGTGTGAAGCGAAGATCGAAGGAAAAATAATCAATGTGATTGTAGATACTGGGTCAGGGATAAGTTTGATTCACCCAAAAGAAATAGAAGGACATCCGATAGAACAACTGACTAAAAAGATTCGAGTAGTGGCGGTGAACCAACAACCGATCAGGATCCTTGGTTCGGCTATGATAACTTTGGAGTTTGGGGAACAGAAAATGGAGGTTCGAGCGTTTGTGTCCCCAGACATGGGTAAAGGAACTATCATTCTGGAGAATGATGTGAACTCGAAAAATAGACTTAGTGTCCACTTCTCGAAAAGAACACTACAGTTTGGAGATTCATTTCCAGTGGAGTTCAACTGTGAGAAACCCAGAATTAGTTTGACATCATGTAACCTGTCAGTACCGCAGGAACATCTCGAAGAAGAAAAAGATAATGAGAGGAACTCATCATTGCTCCTAGAGGAACTAGTGGAGGAGATTCGGGAACCGGTTAGAGCAGTAAGAGTGGAATCTACTTTGTGTATACCAGCAAGGACAGAGGCTTGGGTAGACTGTGCGGTGAGTTCCACAGTCGGGAACCAGATGTTCGAACAAAGCGAACGCTGGAGCAGTAGATACCAGTGTCTAGCCCCGAGGATGTTCCTGGGAGAAGAATTTGCTGATCTTACCAGATGTCGGGATCGAGTAAGTAACACCAGTGAACAAGTTGTCACTTTGTTTCGGGGCATGGTCATCGGAACCCTATACAATGTGATTCGCCTGGATCAAAGAGAAAGAGTCGAAGAGGTGGCAGAAGTCATGATCCGTCAGATCACAAACGAAGAAGCGGAAAATAGGTATAGTCAAGTACTGCCAGGTCTGGACATCAACCCGGACTTAACACAGGAGCAGAGGAAAGAGTTGGAAGAACTCCTTTACATTTTTGTAGACAGGTTTGCGGTAAAATCCGAACAATTAGGGAAAACCAATTTGGTAATGCACAAGATTGATACCGGAGANCCCCCCCCCCCCCAGTCAGACAGCGTCTGAGGACAAAGAGAAGTCCGGTGGAGCGTGAGCTAGTAAAGATACATGTAGATGAGATGTTAAAGAATAACATAATTGAAGCGACCGCCACACCCTATGGGGCTGACATTGTTTTTGTTAAAAAGAAAGGAACCGAAGAATTAAGGTTCTGTATTGATTATTCCGATTTAAATAAAATCACTAAATTTGATCATTACCCCTTGCCCTCTCCACATGAGGTGATTGAGGCCCTAGCAGGAGGAAAGTACTTCTCGTCTATTGACTGTGAAAGTGCCTATTTCCAAATAGAGGTAGATCCAGCCTCGGTAGAGAAAACCGGGTTTATTTGTGAGTGGGGGTTTTATGTATTTAAGAGAATGCCTTTTGGATTGGCTTCGGCTCCAGCAACTTGGCAAAGACTCGTAGACAGTATATTTCATGAAATGAGGTATAACGGAATGGCCGTATACCTAGATGACATTGTAGTAGTAGGCCATGATTAGGAATCTCATTTACACCGGTTGGAGCTGGTATTGCAAAAATTGAGAGAAGGAAATTTGGCTTTGAAACCAAAGAAGTGTAAATTAGGATACACAGAAATTCGATTATTGGGCTATATCGTTAATCAGACGGGGATCCAAACGGACCCCGAAAAAGTAGCTGCCATTCGAGAAATGAGGCCGCCGGAGACGCTAAAGCAGTTGAGATCGTTCCTTGGTATGTGCGGATTCTATAGGAAATTTATTAAGAACCTCCAACTCCTAGCAAAGCCCTTGACAGACATGTTGAGGGATGATTCGGGAGAGTGTGGGGAGAAATAGAACAGACAGTCTTTGATGAAATGAAAAATGCATTGGCTGACGCCCCCACATTAGTACATCTAGATCTCTCTTTACCGCTGATCGTGTCAACTGATGCTTGTGAGTACGGCATAGGAGCACATATTGCCCAAGTTAGAGAGGTAGTCAGTTTGTCCGGGAGGACTACTAAAATAGAGGAACCATTAGCGTTTGCAAGTCGGACACTCATGCGAGGATACGAGAGGAACTGTAGTATCCCAGAGAAAGAATGTTTAGCAGCCCTTTTGGCGTTAGAGGAATTCAGGAGTTACATCTTCGGTAGGAAATTCACCTTGAGGAGAGACCATCTCGCTCTCACTTACCTAAAATCAGCTAAGGATCCGATAAATACAAAGATTAACCGCTGAAAAATGAAATTAGCGGAATTTGATTGCGATATTCAATACCTTCCAGGTCCTAAGAACGTAGTAGCCGACGCGCTCAATATGAATCCATTTGATAAAGAATTAGATTTGGAAGAGGTAACCGAAATACCAATTTATGCCACGGGGGGAAACCTGTGAAGGTTTCTTCCCCTGTGGCCTGTGGCTGGAACATTATTGATTGGGAAGGGTTTCAAGCAAAGGACGACTTTTGTGTCAATATAATCATGAATCTGGACCTCCAGATTAAATATGAAATGATTGATGATGTTCTATTTCAAAAAGCAGAAAAGAATTTGGGGAGTAGGTTGGTAATACCTATCATCATGAGATAGATAATCATAGAGTCTTACCACTCGCTTCCGTGTGCGGGGCATGTAGGGATGAAAACGTTGATCAGTAAACTGTGTGCCAAATTTTACTGGTCAGATATGGAAAGGGAAACGAGGGACTTTGTCAGGAGGTGTCAGGGATGCGCTTTTCATAAGTTACCACCAAAGAGAAGGAAGGGGTTCCTACAACCCATGAATCCCTTTGAGATGTTTATGAATCCAGAGGTTTTTTCCAAGGTATCAATGGATTTCTTGGGACCTTTCCCAGAGACAGCGCAAGGTAACAGAGTAATAGCGGTGCTGACGGACTACATGTCCAAATACGTGATTTGTGCTGCTATTAAAGAGTGTACAGCAGGAGAGGTAGCACGGTTTCTGGTAGAACAGGTCATCACCATCTTTGGTTCATTTAGAGTACTCCTGACGGATAACGGGACTTGCTTCAGGTACAAATTATTAGAGCAAATGGGAAAATTAATGGGGTTTAAGAGGAGATTCACAACCGCGTTTCACGCTCAGACGAACGGTATGACCGAAAGTTTTAACTCTACGGTGGCTAAAATGCTAGCTACTTTTATTATAGAAACGGGAGTTACAGCTTGGGATCACTATTTGCCACATTTGGTTTTCGCTCATAACACCTCAGTACATGACACGCTGAGAGTAGCGCCTTTCGTGCTAATGTTTGGCAAAGAACCATTGCTTCCAATGGATCTGTCTTTCTCTAAAGCATTTCTATAGCTCCCTTTGGAACACCATAGGGAAAGAATGAGGGAAGCCTGGAATTGGGTCCGAAAAAATTTAGAAAAGAGACAAGAAAGAAACAAGAGAGCATACGACTCGACCAGAGAAAGTGGAGGATTTGAGGTCGGGGATTGGGTGACCTGTAGAGCACCCATCCGTAAGAAAGGGGTACCGGATAAGTTCCAACCTAAGGTCCGAGGTCCCTATATTATAATTAAGAAATTGTCCGACTTAGTTTACGAATTACGTAGTACTAAAAAGAAGAATGTGACCATTGAGCTTAGTCATATAAGTTGGATGATTCCCTATTATGGACCTCAAGAGGTGGTCGACCCAACTGAGGAAGCGGAAAAGAGAAACTCTGAAAAAGAAACCAATGACGCAATTCCCGAAGAGGAAGGAAACTCAGACCACAGGATGATACAAGAAGGGGCAACGGTCCAACAAGGAAAGCAGAAGAATTGTCCAGAAGAAAATCTCCTGATGGTGCAAGAAGTGCAAAAAGGAAAGGAAGACGGAACTGTTCCATCAGTTCAGTTTCGTCGCTCGCCCAGACTTGCGCTGAAACAAAAATTATGAAGACAATTAACCTCAGTCGTGTGATTTTTGGGTGTTGTCTGTGCGGAATTGTTATAGGAGACGCTGAGTTCGTGGGATTGTTAGTACCAAAGAGAGTGCCAGGGTCGATCTTGTCTACTAAATCAATAACGCTGCATTACACTGCTCAAGAGCCTTTGGAAGTGTCGGGTAAACCAAGCGAAACAACTTCGGGAATACGGTCTACTCTGAAGAATGTAACCGAAAACTTCCACAGTGAACAGTCAAGCTGGACACATATAGTCGATTTACCAACTTTGAATATGTCAACGTATCGATTTCTCAGGATGGAATGTTTGGCGGACAAGTTACCTATGTACAGTAATCCGGAGATTTGGGATTATGTCATTACGGACTGGATAAGGAAGAATGAACAGTTGAAGAACCAAGGACAAGAAATTATTCCAGAAACAATGAGTCCGGAGTGGTACTCAAAATTTAGATATTCGTATTGCCAATTCGGGGAAAACGGACCATTGGTTTGGACAGTATTTATGTTTCTTCGGGAGACAAATACAAAATTCTCAATTTGGACATTTGAGAGGCAGAGGTTCCGACTCTTCAATTCTTCCTGTGAATCCACCTGGTACGGTCCTGTCATAGGGGAAGTGAACTCCACTCCGTATGCCATCGAAGACATGAGAAATGTAGGAAAAGAAAGACTGTTCAAGACCACACGTCTTCTAGAACAAGATGAAGACTCAGAATGTCTCACTGCGACATTGGCAAACAATTCGGGAGAAATTAGAGATCATTGTGAGTTGATGTGTCAAGATGACATCGGGATAACCTGGAGGAAATGGGACAACGAGTCAGTGTCCCTAATGAGTATGGAGGATTCCATCATAGTTCTATGTCCCGGCAAAAGATACCGGGTTGAGGTACCCAAGGTGGGAGCACTACAAATGTCAATTGGGCAACCTGGCGAGATAGTAGATCAACAAAGGAAAAACAGATTTCGACCAGGCACACACGGAAATTATACGACGGTGAGAAAGGTGATATTCCAATATCACTGGAAGAAACCAAATGTGAAAAAAGATTGTAGAATGGAAAATTTACAAGAATGCCTATTGAATTCTCTCAAGATGGCGACATCGTCAGCATTTTCCATCGCTCCGCTAGCCCCCAGGAAGAAAAAAATCAAGTTCATTTGGAACGAAGATGACCGGCTAGCACCGCGGCAACAGGAAGAGGACCATAGAGCATTATGGACTTATTGTATATTAACTTCTTCTTTTCATTTCTTACTTACTTTATCTTATATCTTATTCATTATTTGGGTATTTCGAAATAATCGATATAATTATGGGTTCGCCCTCATATACTTATTACCTCAAGTATTCGGGTTTGGGGATGTTCAAGTGGGACCAGAAAGCGTGTTTCCTGAGGGAACTGTGTTCCCGAAGGAAAGGGGTCTCATGGACTCAGAGTATTTTGGCCCGGCGATGTTAGTTATAGCTTCAGGGGTAGCCTTAGGGGTGTTGTTTTGTTTAGTTCGCGTTGGTCGACCGAAGTGCGGTATCGGTCACTGAACAACGTAGAACCCCAACCCCAAATTAATTAATCGGACGTTGGTTTGGAAATAGAATTAGTCGAAGTTAAAACTTTGTTTCATTTATTACACATAAATTATTAGTTAGGAAATCTTACAATTAATACAGTCTACTCTGTTTTAGGTTAATATTACCTTACCTTTAGTTAAAACACCAGTTGAAAGTTAACAAACTTGTTAGATGTTTAGTAAGACATTTAGATATAAGGCTTTTTGTTTATTTTAATTCCAAGGGACTGCCTTTTCCGAAATGGAACTCCGCCCAGTTCTCATCGAGACATACGACGGTGTAGGTCGGTATTGTCGACAACAATTGATTAGATCCCAGAACAGTTCATCCAAACGATGAACGATTTTTAAGTAGAGGGAGTGTGTGGCGAAATAGGGTTTTGCATGGGTATTACGCCAGGTAATTTAACTGAATTAGTTCGGTTAACGGAAATATAGGTTTTCTGAATCGTAATTAATTGTAAGGAAAAGTCAAGTAAATTCAAATATGGTTTTACTATCACGCAATCGACATGGTAAATAAAACTAATGTTTTCCTGTGTCTCGGGAGAGGAGGGGTTCAGTCGAGTGTTGAACGTCGGACGGTTAGGAGTAAAATTTGCTATTGTCTTAGAAATTAAGTGTAAGTGTCTTGTCTGAAATTATAATGTAATTAGCTTAAGTCTTTTGCAAATAAATCTAATATTGATAATAATCAATCTATTGGTACCAGTTTCCGTGAAAGTGGCAAATTATTATTGTGTTATGTTTTGGCCGATGGCCCAGTGAGTGAATCCAGAGAGAAGAAAGAGAGAGAGAAAGAGTGTGACTTCAATTTTCCCCATCCTCGGAACCGTAAGTGTGTAGTGTTGGAAGATTCCCATCCATCATGAGACCGTGGACACGGCAGGGCTTCATCCCTGCTTAGGGTCGTCCAAGTCCCGCGTGGCGATTTCCAACTCAGCGAGTAGCACAAGTCTTAGGATCTTCCCGCAGTAACACATTTCACCCCTACACAGTAACCAGTCTCTGGTACTCCTGGTATCGCGGGTCGGAGCGGGACTCCGGAGTTTGAGAACGGAACCCCCGTCTGCTCCTGTGATGCCTGGGACACCGGAGCTGAGTTCATCTTTT
>NIPM01002119.1:0-11559 GCA_002738285.1 Holacanthella duospinosa | reverse complement strand
AATAGATGAAAATTACCTTTTTTTTAACTAAAGATCTATAAAAATTGCTTTTATTCTTTTTGCAACGGTCTTGGTATAATTTAAAAGAGGTGAGTTATGTAGTCATAAAACTGAAAGAGATTAAAGACTTAATTGTATAAAAAAGGTAGTAACAAGACTAATCCTGTTACTACCGGGTTCCATGATGCTATATAAGCACTAAAAAAAGAGCACTATTTTTTTAAATCCACAAAAGAAGCATCATTATTCAATACATTATTTACTTTTTCAACCACTTTTCTGGCAGGTAAATTAAAAGTTCTTTTTTGCTTGATATCCATAGAAGAGGCTCCTATACCTATTTGATAATTTCCTTGATCAGCAATCCAAGCAGATTCTTGAGGATTGAAAGAAGCTAAATCCTTTAAATTCAAGCGGAATGTTAAAGACTGCGTTTCGCCAGGCTGTAAAGACTTAGTTTTAGCAAAAGCTTTTAATTCTTTTACAGGTTTGTCCACAGAGCCTTTAGGTGCGGAAAGATAAAGCTGTACAATCTCTTTACCGGCGGTATTACCCATATTTTTAACATTTACAGTTACATATATTTCGTTATTAAAGTCCTTATCACTGATTTTGATATTAGAATAACCGAATTGAGTGTAAGACAATCCATAACCAAAAGGATAAGCCGGTTTAATATTAAAAGTGTCAAAATAACGATAACCTATATATATACCTTCTTTATAAGATACTTCAGTAGGATTTTCCGCCGGATCGGGAAAATTAGAAGCAGAGGAGATATCGCTATATTTCACAGGTATAGACATAGGAAGCTTAGCTGAAGGATTCACTTTACCTGTTAAAACATCAGCTACAGAATTACCGGCTTCTTGTCCCGGTAACCATGCCATCAGTACAGCATCTACTTTATCCTGCCAGCTGGATACCTCTACAATTCCACCTACATTAAGTATTACTACTACTTTTTTACCTTGTGCATGAAAAGCTTTAGAAACATTATCGATTAGATTTTGTTCCTCTTGAGTAAGATTAAAGTCGTCTTTTATTTTTCTGTCAACAAATTCTCCTGTATTTCTTCCTATAGTGATAAGAGCTATATCTTGTGTTTTTGCTTTTTCCGTTATTAATTTGCTGTTTAGAGGCATTTCTAATAAGTTTTCAGCTAACGCTAATAATTGCGATTGTAGCATTTTGTTTTTTTCAGCAATACGGGTCTGTTCTTTTTTTAGATGAGAAAGATATTTTTTTTCCAGATCTTTGTCAATAGTGAGACCTACATTTTTTAACCCCTCTAATAGTGATACTGTATAGGCTTTAGACACAAATCCACTACCCGTCATACTACCAGAAATAATGTTATAAGAAGTAAAGCCAAAGGTAGCAATTTTATTAATACCGGTAGCAAAAGGCAGTGTTTCAGCTTCATTTTTTAGCAATACCATTCCCTCTGAAGCAACTTCTCTTGTTATTGTAGCATGCGCTTTTAGATCCGGTTTGTCTGAATAAGAGAAGCCATTCATTCTAGAAGAAGAGAAAACCATGTTTAAAATGCGTTTTACAGAAAGGTCTACCACTTCTATAGGCAGGTGTTTTGCTTTAATATCTTTGATTAGCTCGGTTTTTTGAGCTTCTAATCCAGGCATTATTAGGTCGTTTCCGGCTTTAATTTGTTTAGTAGCCATACCTTTTGGATCACTTCCGAACACTGTAGAAAATCCTGCATACCCTCCAAACCAATCTGTCATTACTAAACCTTTAAATCCCCATTCATCTCTTAGTATAGTAGTAAGTAAATTATAATCAGCAGAGGTGTACTCTCCATTTAATAAGTTATAGGATGACATAATGGTTGTCGGATTAGCTTCTTTAACAACAATTTCAAAAGGTCTCAGGTATATTTCTCTTAAAGCACGTTGAGAAGCATGTACATTGATAGACATTCTATTTGTTTCATTATTGTTAGCAGCAAAGTGTTTCGCAGAAGCTGCAACACCATTGTCTTGTAATCCGTTAACCATTGCTGCAGCAAGTTTTCCTGTTACTACAGGGTCCTCAGAATAATATTCATAATTTCTTCCGCATAATGGGTTGCGCATAATATTCATACCGGGAGCTAACTGTACATCAGAGCCGTATTCCAGAGCTTCATTAGCAATTGCTTTTCCGATGCGTTCTAGTTGTCCGGTGTCCCATGTGCTGGCTAATGAGATAGCTGCCGGAAAACCTGTTGCATAATAAGTTTGTTTTGAGTTTTCACGGGTAGAATTAATACGAACGCCTCCCGGACCATCAGTCATTACAATGGCAGGAATTCCATATTTATCGATAGGTGTAGTTGTTCCTGCTGCTCCGGGTACAAGAAAATCGGTTGATCCTACGACAGGATTGATAGCCGCTAAAGCTTCAATTCCCATCATGCCTGTACCCAGTAGCAAACTTGCTTTTTCTTCTATAGTTAATCGTGACATTAAATCTTTCACTCGCTGATTTTGTGGCAATCGTGTATCCTCATAGGGCTGTAACTTTCCATCTTTATTGAGGTCTAGAAATGATTTACCATCAATTGTAATCGTTGTTTGGGCAGATACGACCGCCATACAAAACAAAACCAAAGCATTCAAATAAATGTTTATTTTTCTCATAGTTATAAATTTTTATTTTTTGACGATTAAAAGGTCAGTTTTTTATTTAAAAAGCGATTTAATCAATATAAAGATACTAAAAAAAATAAGATATTCCACAGATTTCTGTAGATAGATTAACTATTTTAGTGGTTCAGCATAAAGAAGAATAGAGATATAATAAATGCTGTTTTTGCCAGTGATATTAAAAGAAATTATAATTTATCCTATAAATTTATTTATACATTAACAGATAAATAAAGAATATATAGGATTATTTTAAGCTTACAATCCGTATAATTCAAGGGGGGGGGTGAGTTATATAGTCATAAAACCGAAAGAAATTAAAGACTTGATTGTATAAAAAAGGCAGTAACAAGACTAATCCTGTTACTACCGGGTTCTATGATACTATGTAAGCACTAAAAAAAGAGCACTATTTTTTTAAATCCACAAAAGCATCATCATTATTCAATACATTATTTACTTTTTCAACCACTTTTCTGGCAGGTAAATTAAAAGTTCCTTTTTGCTTGATATCCATAGAAGAGGCTCCTATACCTATTTGGTAGTTTCCTTGATCAGCAATCCAAGCAGATTCTTGAGGATTGAAAGAAGCTAAATCCTTTAAAGTCAAGCGGAATGNAATCCAAGCAGATTCTTGAGGATTGAAAGAAGCTAAATCCTTTAAAGTCAAGCGGAATGTTAAAGACTGCGTTTCGCTAGGCTGTAAAGACTTAGTTTTAGCAAAAGCTTTTAATTCTTTTACAGGTTTGTCCATAGAGCCTTTAGGCGCGGAAAGATAAAGTTGTACAACCTCTTTACCGGCGGTATTACCCATATTTTTAACATTTACAGTTACATATATTTCGTTATTAAAGTCCTTATCACTGATTTTGATATTAGAATAACCGAATTGAGTGTAAGACAATCCATAGCCAAAAGGATAAGCCGGTTTAATATTAAAAGTGTCAAAATAACGATAACCTACATATATACCTTCTTTATAAGGTATTTCCGTAGGATTTTCTGCCGGATATCCGGGAAAATTAGAAGCAGAGGAGATATCACTATATTTCACAGGTATGGACATAGGAAGCTTAGCCGAAGGATTTGCTTTGCCTGTTAAAATATCAGCTATCGAATTGCCGGCTTCTTGTCCCGGTAACCATACCATCAGTACAGCATCTACTTTATCCTGCCATCCGGATACCTCCACAATTCCCCCTATATTAAGTATTACTACTACTTTTTTACCTTGCGCGTGAAAAGCTTTAGAAACATTTTCTATTAAGTTTAATTCCTCTTGAGTAAGATTAAAGTCGTCTTTTATTTTTCTATCAATCTGTTCTCCTGAATTTCTTCCTATAGTGATAAGAGCTATATCTTGTGTTTTTGCTTTTTCCGTTATCAATTTGCTGTTTAGAGGCATTTCTAATAAGTTTTCAGCTGTCGGTAATATTTGCTTTTTGTGTTTTTCAGCAATACGGGTCTGTTCTTTTTTTAGATGAGGAAGATATTTTTTTTCCAGATCTTTGTCAATAGTGAGATCTACATTTTTTAACCCTTCCAGTAGCGATATTGTATAGGCTCTGTGTACAAATCCACTACCCATACCTCCGGAAATAAGATCATAAGAAGTAACGCCAAAAGCAGCAATTTTTTTAATATCGGTAGTAAAAGGCAGTGTTTCAGCTTCATTTTTGAGCAATACCATTCCCTCTGAAGCAACTTCTCTTGTTATTGCAGCATGTGCTTTTAGATCCGGTTTGTCTGAAAAAGTGATACCATTCATTTTAGGAGAAGAGAAGACCATATTTAAAATGCGTTTTACAGAAAGATCTACCACTTCTATAGGCAGGTTATTTTCTTTTATAGCTCTGAATAGTTCTTTTTTTTGAGCCTCTAATCCGGGCATTAATAAGTCGTTTCCAGCTTTAATTTGTTTAGTAGCCGTACCTTCTTCAATGTGTTTAGAAAGCCCTGTTGGATCGCTTAACAATGTGACAAATCCTGGATATCCACCATACCAATCTGTCATTACTAAACCTTTAAATCCCCATTCATCTCTTAATATGGTGGTAAGCAAATCATAATTAGCCGAGGTCTCTTTTCCATTTAACAGGTTATAGGACGACATAATAGTTGCCGGATTAGCTTCTTTGACAAGAATTTCAAAAGGTCTAAGGTATATTTCTCTTAAAGTACGTTGAGAAGCATGTACATTGATAGACATTCTATTTATTTCGTTATTGTTAGCCGCAAAGTGTTTAGGAGAAGCAGCAACACCATTGTCTTGTAATCCGTTAACCATTGCAGCAGCAAGCTTTCCTGTTACTACAGGATCCTCAGAATAGTATTCATAGTTTCTTCCGCATAATGGGTTGCGCATAATATTCATACCGGGCGCTAGTTGTAGATTAGAGCCATATTCCAGAGTTTCGTTAGCAATTGCTTTTCCGATGCTTTCCAGTTGTTTAGTGTCCCATGTGCTGGCTAATGCGATAGCTATCGGAAAACCTGTTGAATAATAAGTTTGTTTTGAGTTTTCACGAGTAACGTTAATACGAACCCCTCCCGGACCATCAGTCATTACAATGGCAGGAATTCCATATTTATTGATAGGTGTAGTTGTTCCTGATGCTCCGGGTACAATATAACCGAGGGTTGATTCTAGTACAGGATTGATAGCCGCTAAAGCATCAATTCCCATCAAGCCTGTACCCACTAACAAACTTGCTTTTTCTTCTATAGTTAATCGTGACATTAAATCTTTCACTCGCTGATTTTGCGGTAATCGCGTATCCTCATAGGGCTGTAGCTTTCCATCCTTATTGAGGTCTAGAAATGATTTTCCATCAATTGTAATCGTTGTTTGGGCAGATACGACCGCCATACAAAACAAGACCAAAGCATTCAAATAGGTGTTTATTTTTTTCATAGTTATAAATATTTATTTTTTGACGATTAAAAGGTCACTTTTTTATTTAAAAAGCGATTTAATCAAAATAAAGATACTAAAAAAAAATAAGATATTCCACGGATTTCTGTAGATAGATTAACTATTTTAGTGGTTCAGCATAAAGAAGAATAGAGATATAATAAATGCTGTTTTTACTAATGATACTAAAAGAAATTATAATTTATCCAATAAACTTATTTATATTAAAGAATAAATAATCGCAAAAACGAAATGTACATTTTTTTTATGATATAAGCATAAAGTACAAATATATAAGCTTACATTTAAATTACTATACCTACTATAATAAATTCAATGTCTGATAATAGCTCTATAACGATAAGTATTATATTACTTAATAGTAAGTATTTAAATATGTACATAATATGGTTAAAGGAAAACATAGACAATAGTTTTTTGCGAAGATATAAAGTATAAATATCATTGAAATATTAAAAAAATATCTTTATAAATATAATTTATCGATAAGTTAAAATTTAATTTATGTGTATTACACCTTAATTATAGTTTAAAAATAGGGTATTAGACCCCTGTAAATAAATATATTCTTTGCTATTTATGCGTTAAAAATCGTAATGTACGCTAATTAAAAATTGTTTTTTTGCTGTTTTTTACAGTCCTAACAAAAAAATTATATTTTTCAGATTTTTTATTTCATGTATAAAAAAGACCTCTAAAGGAGGGCGATATAATAATAATCTTATAGGTTTATGATACTTCAAAAAACTTGTTTTTACGGACTTTAAAACATAAATGGTAGTTTTGGTTTTTTTTGCATTTTAAAATGATAGTTTTAGCATTAAAATGCAGTTTCAATGGTAGAAAAAATGATATTTTAATAGTAGAAAAATGATAATAATGGTACTTTTCTATTTTTCGGTATGAATTGTACTTTTTGCTGTAAAGACCTTATTTCACAACCTTTTCGACCTTTTTTATATCTATTTACTTTGTACATTTCTATTTATAACCCCTATATAAATAAAGAATATATAGGACTATTTTAAGCCTACAATCGGTATAATTAAAAAGGGGGTGAGTTATTTAGTCATAAAACCGAAAAAAATTAAAGATTTGATTGTATAAAAAAGGTAGTAACAGGATTAATCCTGTTACTACCGGGTTCTATGATACTATGTAAGCACTAAAAAAGAGTACTATTTTTTTAAATCTACAAAAGAAGCATCATTATTCAATACATTATTTACTTTTTCAACCACTTTTCTGGCAGGTAAATTAAAAGTTCCTTTTTGTTTGATATCCATAGAAGAGGCTCCTATACCTATTTGATAATTTCCTTGATCAGCAATCCAAGCAGATTCTTGAGGATTGAAAGAAGCTAAATCCTTTAAATTCAAGCGGAATGTTAAAGATTGTGTTTCGCCAGGCTGTAAAGACTTAGTTTTAGCAAAAGCTTTTAATTCTTTTACAGGTTTGTCCACAGAGCCTTTAGGCGCGGAAAGATAAAGTTGTACAACCTCTTTACCGGCGGTCTTACCCATATTTTTAATATTTACAGTTATATATATTTCGTTATTAAAGTCCTTATCACTGATTTTGATATTAGAATAACGGAATTGAGTGTAAGACAATCCATAGCCAAAAGGATAAGCAGGTTTAATATTGAAAGTGTCAAAATAACGATAACCTACATATATACCTTCTTTATAAGATACTTCCGTAGGATTTTCTGCCGGATACCCGGGGAAATTAGAAGCAGAGGAGATATCGCTATATTTCACAGGTATGGTCATAGGAAGCTTAGCCGAAGGATTTGCTTTGCCCGTTAAAACATCAGCTATCGAATTGCCGGCTTCTTGTCCCGGTAACCATGTAATCAGTACGGCATCTACTTTATCCTGCCATTCGGATACCTCTACAATTCCACCTATATTAAGTATTACTACTACTTTTTTACCTTGTGCGTGAAAAGCTTTAGAAACATTTTCTATTAAGTTTAGTTCTTCTTGAGTAAGATTAAAGTTGTCTTTTATTTTTCTATCAGCCTGTTCTCCTGTAATTCTCCCTATAGTGATAAGAGCTATATCTTGTGTTTTTGCTTTTTCCGTTATTAATTTGCTGTTTAGAGGCATTTCTAATAAGTTTTCAGCTGTCGGGAACGGATATCTTTTTAGTTTTAATCGTTGTTCTTTTTGTGTTTCAGCAATACGGGTTTGTTCTTTTTTTAGATAAGGAAGATATTGTTTTTCCAGATCTTTATCAGTAGCGAATCCCGCATTTTTTAGTCCTTCTAATAGTGATATTGTATAGAGACTATTTATAGACCCACTACCCATACCGCTACGGATAAGATTATAGGAGGTAACGCCAAAAGTAGCAATTTTATTAATACCGGTAGCAAAAGGCAGTGTTTCAGCTTCATTTTTTAGCAATACCATTCCCTCTGTAGCAACTTCTCTTGCTATTGCAGCATGAGCTTTTAGATCCGGTTTGTCTAAATAAGAGAAGCCATTCATCCTAGGAGAAGAAAAGACCATGTTTAAAATGCGTTTTACAGAAAGGTCTACGACTTCTATGGGCAGACGATTTGCTTTAATATCTCTGAGTATTTCATTTTTTTGAACTTCTATTCCGGGCATTATTAGGTCGTTTCCGGCTTTAATTTGTTTAGTAGTCATACCTTTTGGATCTTCCATTGTAAAGAGATTTGGATATCCACCATACCAATCTGTCATAACTAAACCTTTAAATCCCCATTCATCTCTTAATATGGTGGTAAGTAAATTATAATCAACAGAGGTGTACTCTCCATTTATCAGGTTATAGGATGACATAATGGTTGTCGGGTTAGCTTCTTTAACAACAATTTCAAAAGGTCTAAGGTATATTTCTCTTAAAACACGCTGAGAAGCATGTACGTTGATAGACATTCTATTTGTTTCGCTATTGTTAGCTGCAAAGTGTTTAGCAGAAGCAGCAACACCATTGTGTTGTAATCCGTTAACCATTGCTGCAGCAAGTTTTCCTGTTACCACAGGATCTTCAGAATAGTATTCATAGTTTCTTCCACATAATGGGTCGCGCATAATATTCATACCGGGAGCTAACAGTACATTAGAGCCGTATTCCAGAGCTTCGTCAGCAATTATTTTTCCGATGTGTTCTACTAGTTCAGAGTTCCATGTACTGGATAGTGCAACGGCTACAGGGAAACCTGTTGCATAATAAGTTTGTTTTGAGTTTTCACGAGTAGGACTAATATGAACACCACTAGGACCATCTGTTGTTACAATGGGAGGAATCCCATATTTATCGATAGGTGTAGTTGTTCCTGCCGCTCCGGGAATAATAAATCTGTTTGCGCCCATCATGCCTGTACCCAGTAGCAAACTAGCTTTTTCTTCTATAGTTAACCGTGACATTAAATCTTTCACTCGTTGATTTTGTGGTAATCGTGTATCCTCATAGGGCTGTAACTTTCCATCTTTATTGAGGTCTAGAAATGATTTACCATCAATTGTAACTGTTGTTTGGGCAAATACAGTTGCTATACAAAACAAAGATAAAGCATTTAAATAGGTGCTTATTTTTTTCATAGGTATAAGTATTTATATATAATTAAAAGATTGTTTTTGTTTTAAACAAAAAATTAAGGATATAAATATAATAAAAAATATTAAGATAGTAAAAAATCACCTTGATTTTTTAAAATAGAAAAGGGTGTTTGACATTAGTTTTTCAGACCAATATCAAACACTCAATAATATATTTACATTAGATAAAAATAAACTGTAATAATATATCCATGCAGTAAAAACTATAGAGTATAGGAGGAATATATTGAGCTGTTTTAAGTTTGTAAATGGTATTATTTAGTTGTGATATACAATTTAGGAAATTGAAACAGAAAAAAACAGATTAAGATTTTTTGATATTGATTTCCGATTGTGGAAAAGGAATATCTATTCCGGCATCATCATACGCCATTTTAATCTGTTGTAAAATGTCAGATGACATCGTGCTAAAGTCAGAAACTTTAGACCAGGGTCTAATACCAAGATTAATAGAACTATCAGCTAGTTCTGTAACAACTACAATAGGTTTCGGGTCATCTAAGACAAGAGGGTTTTTCTCCATCACTTTTAAGGCAATTTCTTTTGCTTCTTGTATATTTGAGTCATAACTTATACCAACTATCAGATCAGCTCTTCTATGGTCTTCTACAGTGTAATTTATAATGACACCATTAGAAAGAGGACCATTAGGAATAGTTACAATCTGATTCGTAGGCGTTCTGATTCGTGTCGCAAATATATCGATATTAATAACCGTTCCGGTAATGTTTTGTGTCTGTATAAGATCGCCCATTCTAAAAGGTTTAAAAAAAACAATTAAAATTCTTCCGGTAATATTAGATAAAGAGCTTTGAAGAGATAGACCGATTGCCAAGCCTGCAGCTCCTAAAACCGCCACAAAAGAAGTAGTCTCAATCCCTAATTTTGAGATAAAGGTCACAAAAAGCAATATTCTTAATGCCCAGACAACAATATCCATAAAAAAATGGGCTACTGTAATTTCTACATTGCGTTTTATTAAAATTTTAGATATAATTTTTTTAATAAGCCGAGAGAGCCAAAGTCCGATAAATAAAATAAAAAAAGCAGATATTACATTAGGAGCATATTCTATAATATCAATAATAAACCGGTTGATATAAGTATTGAGATAATCCATGAAATAATTAATTTTAGTTAATTTTATGCGTCTTCAAAGATAGCAACCGTACTTAATAAGTACTGTTATGAAAGATTAAAAATAATATATTTTTTTAAATTGGCTTTCTAAAAAGGATAATACCCATTTTTTTATTGCTTGCTGATACTATACAGATACGGAAAATTATGAACTAAACAAATCCGGCTCATACTTTTTTCAGCACATACAGTATCTCTTTGTTTTGACCGGACAAACTTAATAAATATAATAAGGCGATTTGAAAAAGAAGAGGGATATTCTATTTCAAGTAAAGAATTCTAAAGTATTATTAGCAAGAATTTTTTATAAAAAAGTTATCTAAATCCGAACTAAAAAAAGCAGTTGTTTTTTTCGGTATAAGGTGTAATAATACTAAAAATATCCGTAAACGGGTTTAGTTCATTGTAGCCTGTTACTTTATATAAAGTAAGAAAGTATCATAAAAAATCATTATATAAGAACGTTCCTGTATAATGATTTTTTGTCTGCTATAAAAACAATGCGTTTTCTAATAAATAATTTTTTCTATTGTATTTATTTTTTCCTTTAAATAGTTGTTTTCTTTAACTAATTCCTGAATCTCTTTAGATTGGGTTTTATTCTGTTCCGTTAATTCCTGAATAGCTTTGACCATAGGGGCGATAAGATCTGTATAACGTACAGACAGATATTTATCCTGTGAGCCGTTTCTTGTACTATTCCAGCCTTTTGATAGCCTATTTCTGCCAGGAGTTGTTGTAATTCCTGCGCAATAACGCCCCATTCTTTAGATTGACTTTCATTATTATTGCGAATATATTCTACAGCGTGTACCTTATTAATAAAATCTAATCCCAGCGGTATGGTTTTTATATTTTTTTTCCATCTTCGGTCGGAAGAGGCTGAAAAATTAACCTGCCCCTCAATCTTTATTATATTATCGTTTCCTAAACGAATTGTGTTACTACTATTTACTGTTGTACCATTACCAATGGCAGTGCTATTCTCTATAGACATACCATTCACAGGAGGTAGTACTTGTGCGGCATATCCTATCATTGTATTATAACTGCTCGTATGATTAATATTAATATTTTGAGAAGCAAATTTCGTTAATGCACCTACTGCAACATTACCGTTTCCTTCTTTTAATAATAGTATAGCTTCACGTCCTATTGCTACATTATCAATTCAAGACCGTTGCAAAAAGAATTAAAGCAAATTTTATAGATCTTTAGTTAAAAAAAAGGTAATTTTCAT
>NIPM01002118.1:0-11554 GCA_002738285.1 Holacanthella duospinosa | reverse complement strand
CTTACTCATTCATGAATTACCATTTAAGTTCGAATTTCCCAAACACTGAATCACTTTTGATGGGCAGTGTATAGACTTTACTGTATTTGTATCTTCAAGGCTTTTACAGAATAAAGAATATAATTCACAAATAATCAAACCTATGGAATTTGACAAAATAGAATAAGAGTTCCATTTAAGTAATACAAAAAGGCTGTAGCCGCGATTTTATTTTGCTTTGTTGTTTTAGAATTCACAACTAAGCTCAAAATTCCGATTTTTGTGAAAAGGACAGAATGATTTCCACAGAAAAGAAAGACATGTACGAAAAGATAAGAGTCAAGATAATAGAAGCATGTAAATTAGCTAATCGAGACACCTTTTTAATAGGTCGAAATGATGCCTTTGTAACCATCAAAATAGGGTTTAATAAAGAAACTACAAAAGTCATCTTCAATGCAGGCTCGAAGGCAAGCTGGAACGAAACCTTCGTCTTTCCTATACCTTTTGATAGAAATAGTGAAATTATTATAGAGTGTTGGGATAAGGATCGTCTAACTGAAGATGATTTGATCGGTAAATGTATATTCTATATCGAAGATATTATAAAGAAAGGGCCAGTTAAAGATTGGGTAAAGATTTATAATTCAGAAAAGTCTACTAAAAAGTCAGCTGGAAGAATTAACTTACATATAGAATATATCAATGAATAGACACTTTTGAATAAATTATTATTTGAGACTACAGATCTATAAGGAATAAAAGGTTCAATTTATTATTTTATGTACATGGATGAATTCCAAAATCATTAATTTTTTTTAACTAATTTATAAACTATTTCAGAACGTAGTCCCAAAGTTGATGACTCAAATTCAAGATAAAATTATAGAGAGATCCAATATTCATTTACAAAAGTAAAGCATGTTTAAGTACGAAATTATGCTTTTTGCTTTTTTAAACTCAAGGAAAAAAGTTAGTAGATAAAGGATTAATTCTTTCTCTCAATCTTGATAACAGGTGGAGGGTGAAATTGATTTAAATATATAAAGAAACACAGGAATCATTCTGGGGTTGGATAGTAAATAAAAATGATATTTAAAAGATTATAATTGATCCTGTACATAGAATATAAAACAATTGTAAGGGATTAAAATGGTATATTCAAAGAACAGCCATCAATCCTTGAATTTCATCCTCAGAATAAAGACGAAAGCCTTTCTCAGCAGTGACACTAGAAAGTTGAACATTGGTAGCATTAAGTTTCTCCTCCATAACTTGTTTCAAAACCTTAATAGCGAGGTGAGAAGCTTCAACAAGAGTCATTGACTAAAACATGAACAAAAACTGAATTATACTTTATTATAGTTATCTTGCAATTCTGTTTGAGCTCCTTCTGAACCTGATCCCATTGCTTTCGCTTTATACCTGAAGAATGTTCCTGAGGGATCGGCGTAGTATCTATAGAAATGTCTCAAAAAAGTTATACAGTTGAGGTCCATTTTCATCAATACCAGCAACCAATAATGAAACACCAAATGGACGACTCTAATAAAATAATGAGAAGTTAATTTTTACCATAATTTCTTGATCATCATTATTCTCGCCAAATCTTAATGCTAAATCACAAATAGCTTGAGTGACACTTTCTACCTTTATCTTCTCGTTATAAACGAAAGCATGATTCTAATCATATAATTGCAAAAGATATACTTGTGCTTCAATTCTTGCATGATTAATAATGGTACGCGAATCAGGCGTCAAACCAGACATGGCACACCCAATATGAGTATCAATTTCTAATATCTTTTCTACCGAGCTAGCTTCCAATAAACAAGAATTAACTCTCTTTTCCACGGCCAACAAAACACCTTCCTTAGTTTGGATTCCAACAGCTGTAGAACCAAGCTATTAATAAATAGGTACATGATGTTTACTTTGATAGCTTCTAATGCATATTCTACTTGAAATAATCGGCCTTCTGGTGAAAAGGTGTTCACTCCTCTGTCGTATTCGGATCGTGTTAAAAACATTTTGTTACGTAAAAATTCGAAAATAGTTTTTTTGTCTAGAGAATTTTTTTTAAAAATCTAAAGAAAAATTTATTGATCATCTATCCTTTAATATCCATTTGGTTTATAATCTTGTCCATATTCTTCTCCATATTGTTCGTTTTCATACCGTTTTCCATAACTCTCATCTCCATATCCTTTAGCGTAGCTTTCATCCCCGTACCCTTCTGCATAGCTCATTTTTTCATACCCTTTACCATAATTTTTGTATTGGGAAGGATACGATCTTTTATAATACAGTATGGTTCAAAATTGGCTGAATGTTTCAAAAATTACTACATTTTTTAAAATTCAAAAACCTGTGGGGTTAATTATGGACAAAATATTTTATAAATAGTTGGTTTGTTATACTTCATCTATATAAAATATAATTTTTTTTGAAAACTTAATAATATTAATATAAACTAAAATTATGCACTAAAATGGTGATTCAAAATTAGCTGAATGTTGAAAATAATAAATATAAACAACTTCAAGTCAACATTTTTTATAAATGTTTATTTAATAATATAACTGATATTTATACATTTAAATACAATTTTGGGCGCAGTTGTAATAATTTTATGGCACAATAAAAAAAATACATATCTTTCTTATCTAAATATTTCTAAAAGTTTAATGAAAAAACTCGAAAGGAAAAGTATCACCAAAATTGTAGAACTTAAATTAAAAGGTTTAACTATAAGAGAAATATCCGAAAGGTGTAATATAGTTATGGCATCGGTTAAAAAATATACAAAAGATTTAGGTATATACAAAAGGAAAATGGGACCAGGAAGTCCTAAGAAATTGTCTAAACAAATTTCTAAATATACAATATCTCGATGTTTAAAAGGCGAAGGATTAAAATGTTATAAGAAGCAAAGAAGCCAGAATTAACTGAGAATCGCGAAAAAAATCGTTTTGAATTTTCACAAAAATTTTTAAATTACAATTATCGAGACTGGAGAAGCATCATATGGAGTGATGAAAGTACTTTTAAGCTTGTAAATCACTCTAAAACCGAATGTTATTGGGCAAAAAACCTGACCCTTTAAATGAAAAAACAAAAAAAATTTGGTGGCGGATCCGTAATGGTTTGGTGCTCTATTACGCCTCATAGGGTTGGAAAACTAATAAAGATTGATGATACTTTAAATTCAGAAAAATATACCAAAGTTTTGGAGGAAGGTTTATTCGAGACAATTGACTACTATAAATTGATTCTCAATAAAATAACGTTTATGCATGATAATGCACCAATCCATTCTTTAAAACATACAAAACAATGTTTAGAAACTAATAAAGTTAAAACAATTGAGTGGCCACCTTATTCTCCGGATATAAACCCGAAAGAAAATCTATGGCAGATGTTAGACCAATAAGTAAGAAAAAAAGTAGAAAAAGCTGTAAATAAAGACGAATTATGGAAGGTTTTGGAGACTGAATAGTACTCAATTAATATCGAAATAATTAAGAAGCTGTATGGCTCAATGACTCAAAGGGTTGATAATCTTCATAAAAACAAAGGAGGTTATACAAAATACTAGAAATAAAAATTGAAATTTTGAATTGGAAATTTTTTTTAAAATAATTATTTGATGTTAACTAAAAAGATTTTAATTATTTTGAAAATTCTATGATTTCAACATTCAGCTAATTTTGAACCACCATTTTGGTGCATAATATTAATTTATATTAAGATTATTAAGTTTTTCAAAAAAATTGTATTTTATATAGATGAAGTATAACATAAACCAACTATTTATAAAATATTTTGTCCATAATTAATCCCATAGACTTTTAAGTTTTAAAAAATGTAGCAATTTTTGCAACATTCAGCCAATTTTGAAACACACTGTATATGGTGATAAAAAATACAATTTTTACTCTTATAGAAAAAAGGTTAAAATACTAATTATAGAATTCATAATCATTTTAATATATTAAAATGTGTTAAAATTTTATTATAAATAGGTTTTTGAATTATTTATTTCATATGAACAAGAATTTCGGATCAAATTTGAATATCGTCAACAAAGACTTTAAAAGCTACAGATATCTAGGAAAAAAGGCAGATTGTGACAAATGAACGGTTAAAAAGTACTTAAAGGATGTTGGAATAGTAAAAAGGCGAAAAAACGATACCAATGGTATTTACAAGCCAAAGAATCACCCAAAAAAGAAGATTTAAAGATTTTTCAACAAAAATTCAACAAAATGAAAACAGCCAAACTATAATTATTGATGATGAATGCTATTTTAGCTTAGAAAGTCAAAATTGGTGTGATAAGCATTATTATGAAGAAGATGGATCCAAATTAACCAATTCTAGTAAATTTGTTGAAAAATAAAAGTATAAAAGTAAGGTAATGATGTGGCTTACGATTTCAGAAAAAGGAAAATCGGCACCTGTATTTTTTAAAGCTAATACGGCAATAAAGAGCAAGATCTACATAAGTAAATGCTTGCCAAAATTGAAAAACGTTATTAATAGATACCATGATAGTGATAATTACTATTTTGGCCTGATATAGCCTCCTCTCATTATTCAAAAGATACTAAAAATGAATTAAATTTAATGAAAATCAATCTCCTACTAAAAAATCATAACCCTCCTAATTGCCCAGCTTTAAGTACAATAGAAAAACTATGGGTATATCTTAAAAGAAATACATATAAGCGTGGAAGAGTGTTTAAATCTACTTCTCATCTTAAAAGTAGAATAAGATATTTACTTAGAAAGTTGAATTTTTCTAACTTTTTTGAGTCAATGAAAAACTTGCCTCTCAAGATCAAGAAAGAAAGTAGATTAAAACTAAATAAAGACTTTTAATAAATCTATTTTTCAATAATGTGTTTTTTATATTTGAAGTTTTACCAAAATGATTTTATCTTGAAAAAATAGTCATTTAAAAAAGTTGCAATTTTTTTCACCACCTATTAATATCTTTCTTCGGTTCCATATTTTTCGCCATAACCCTGACTGTAACGTTTTTCGTAGTCGCCTTCTCTATTATATCTCTTTTTAGAGTACTTACCAGAAGGATAGTCATTTCCTTCAGAATTATTGGACTTGATGGCTGCTTCAGGTAGAGTCACAATGGTTTGTGCTATAACGAAACTGAAAGATACCTCAGAGTTGTTTGTTACAACAGGAGCCTCTTGTGCTAATGCGCCAGATAATTGAAGAGAGAAGATGGTTTGTAAAATGTTGATTTGTTATTCTGTTAACACTTGTTGAACGCTTTTTATACTTGTTTTTCGCAATGGTGAGACTTTATTCTCCTACTTTTTTTAACCGAAATCTGTCTTATATAGGCTGTGCATAAAGTTTTCGAAATCAAACATAGTATTTAATTTAATTTGTTTATTTTTGTTTATATAAANATATAGGCTGTGCATAAAGTTTTCGAAATCAAACATAGTATTTAATTTAATTTGTTTATTTTTGTTTATATAAACATAGTATATTCTATTTGTTTGTTTATTTATCTTGTATATGTTTGGATGATATACACCGTCATTATTCTATAAAAAGGTGGAGTATTTTTAACATTTTAAAAAAAATTCATTTATGAAAAAAGAAAATAAATTATTTTTTAGAACCCTAGTTTACAATCACTTTAAGAACAGCTAAAGAAATAAACGAAGAATTCACAAGGATATATAGTAATGAACACCCTGGCTTATCATTTATCTTTTATTGGCTTAGGAGGTTTAGGCTTGGATATAATTCATTTAAAGATGAGCCACGTTCTGGGAGGCCTCAGAATACAGAAGAAGGAAAAAATGACGAAAAAATCCTAGATCTAATTGATAAAGATCCTAGTGTATCATATAGAACAATAGCAAAGACTAAAGCTAGAGTTCATATGAATACTAAAATGGGGCTTAAAAGCAATCTTATAAGTGGGTACCGTTCTCTCTTAACTCACAACAAAAACAGGATAGGATTGACTTCTGCAATAAGTTCTTAGAAATGTATGGAAAGATTGACAGAAAGTTGACTTATGAGCTCGTTACTGGTGATGAGACGTGGCTAAGATACTATGACCCCTGTATTGGACTGCAATAAAAAGTTTTGGCTGGAAAGAATTTAGATCCACAGCAAATTACTAAAAAATCTATGGCTGACAAAAAACTTATGATCTGTGTATTTTTTTCCAGAAAAGGCGTGGAGCTGGTTACAAAACTTGAAAGGAAAGAAAAAGCTGATACAAAATGGTTTAAAGAATCATGTATTGCTCCTTTAATTGAAAAATGGAGGGAATCAGATGTGAAACACAATGTTTCAAACTTAGTAACACATTTCGACAATGCTAAGCCACATACATCAGACTTGGTATCTTCTTATATAAATGAAAAAGAAAAGGTTAGTAGAATGAATCATCCTCCATACTCACCAGACTTATCACCATGCGATTTTTGGCTATTTCCAACTATTAAAAATAGAATGAAAGGCAATGTTTATTCATCTGACTCTGAGCTTTTGGATAAGTTTCAGAAAAAAGTTGATTTATTGGGTATGAAGGACTTTAAGGAGTGATTTTTAGAATGGATTAAAAGATGTCAAGTTGTTTTATCTAAAAACGGTGATAATTATTAAATTTTGATTTTAAAAACTATAAATTGCGAAAATTTTATGCATAGCCTATATTTCTTCGAATCTATTTACAGACTTATGTATAGGTTTTCTACTTATTCTTTAAAGTGTCTAGTCGACTTTTTAAAATCACGTGAAGCAATATTTTCGTTAATAGTGGCAGATTGCATTTGCCCTGTTTTGATTTTCAATCGTTCTCATTCTTTAAAAATAAAGGTTATTAAAATTTTATTGCTTTAACTTAATAAATAATAATAAAGTTTATTTAATGTGTGTGATTTTGAGTTTCAAAAATCACATAATTCGTCTGTATTTAAATTTATAAAATTGGACAGGAATAACTAATCACACCTTATATCAAGCCAGTCAGACTTTTTATTTTGCCCTTGATAAAACTAAGTTTTCTACAAAAGGGCAAACAAAATTAAAGTAAAACCGGAGCGAGATTTCGGTAAATCAGAAAAAATAAATAAAATTTGTAATTAAAACACTGCGATCATTACCTTTATAATATAAATATGAAATGAATTGTATAATGAATATTTTTATATTTTATTTACTAGTGGATCTGTTTTTATTTCCTTGCTTTTTTGTTGAGATCACAAATGGATAAAGACAAAAGTACCAAAAATAGATAAATCATTTTAATTTGAGCAAAATGGAAAATGTATATAAATAGACAATTGATTGACATTTTTTAAAAACACCTCAAATCATATCAATGGATACTCTGTCAGATACAAAAAGCAAGAAATCAAGCATAGTTTTTGATAAGCCAAGATTTCTAGAAGGTTTAACTGCCTGCAACTACAAAGGGGAAGAGATCTTATTGACAGATTTATGGAATGAGAAGCCTACCATCATAAAAGTACTTAGAAGATTGGGATGTCCAATGTGTAGATACGAGGCTAAAGTGCTAAGTAATTTGAAACCCGAATTTGGTACTTCAATCAAATAATAATTTTCTAGACAAATTAGGCGTTCAATTGATCGCTATCACATTCGAAAAGGTAGAATTGAAAGGCTTTTTAGAAGGGGGATTTTGGGCATTTGATATCTTGGTAGATACCAATAAATCTATTTATGAAGCAGCTGGTCTGAAGAAAACTAGAAAAATGGATATATTAAAGAAGATTTTAAGTAAAAGAACATTGGCAGCTTTAAAAGCATGTAAAAAATTGAACATAAAGGGAAATATGAAAGGTGATAAAATGCAATTGGGTGGTACTTTTGTTATTACAAATTATGGTTTGGAATTGTTATATGAGTTTAGACAATCTGTAAATTAGATATTTTTTAAAAATGGTTTTGTAGAGAGTTGCTATGTTTCCATCATTAAGACAAATCATTGATTGTGTTGGCGGTGATTCTGATTATTTGGGTGAAGTATTCCAAATTTGATTTATTTTTAGGATGAGCCATTAGAATGTGTTTGTTATGTAAAAACAAAAGGTTACAGATTGAGAAATATTTTCATGAAATTCATTCAATAAAATTTATTTATTTTATTTTTAATAAATTTATTTTAAATGCAATCATAACAGACCTTTTAATTAAAATTACCTACGATTTTTTCTGATTTCATTAAAAACATTACCATGGTACAACTAGTTACAGCAAATTGGAATTCTCTATAATTATTGTATGAAATATTTTTGATGAATGCATTTTTTTCAAAAATCGCGAAACTTGTCATTTACACTTTTAGAAATGGGAGTAACAAACAGTCAGAAAATAAATGGATTATTAATAAAATATCGACTAGACTGGATGAAGGCTATATTAGAAAATCAACCAGAATATGGAAAGAAGTATCTAAATGAAATTAATATACCTGGAACACATAATAGCGGAACTTATAATATCAATAATGTATTCACTTCAATTCCAAAATGTCAAGAAAATGATATTATAGAACAGCTTCAAGCTGGTGTCAGATTTTTAGACTTTAGAATATGTAATGATGGATCTGATAATATATTAAAAATTAGTCATTATTTTATTGGATGCCCTTTTGCTCCTATTTTGTCTGAAGTGAAAGAATTTTTATCAAATAATGAAGGTGAAATAATAATCATATCTATAAAGAAAGATTTTGATAGGAATTTATCCGAATTTGGCTTAGCAGAATGTAAATGTTTAATTATCAAGTTGTTCGAGGGAATGTTTATCACCAAAGAAAATTTGTCTGAATTTACCATTAAAGAATTAATAGAACAAGGTAAAAGAGTTCACTTTTGTAGTCCTATACTAGTCGAAGCACCTATATGTAGCTCTGATATACAAGATTCTTGGTCTGAGACTAAATCAGATAAGATTGAAAAGTTGTTGAAAAACGTCGAAGAATTCACCTTTGAACCTTCAAAAGATAATCTTAGAAGAATCAAGTTATTAGATTTTTATTTGACTGCAGAAGTTGAATCCATAATCAAATGGAAGACTTTTGATTGGAAAAGATGGAAAAAAGTACAAGATGAGGCTAATGTCAATATTTTGTTTTGGCTAAAAGAAAAGATGCACCCGAAACATGAACTATACAATGTCATAGCATTAGACCGAATTAACCAGGATTTGATAGACACTATAATTTTATCTAATTTTGGAGATGTTAGAAGAGAATTAAGTCCACTTTTGCTCTCTGTTAAAATATAGTTTGTTCTTAATGATACGTTTTACTTTTTTAGCTTTAATAAATATATTTCACCCCTTCTGGTAGATGATCAATACTTTTGGTTCCTTGGTTTGAAAGCTTGAGGTTCTTGTGGAACATTATAAATCTGATAAGAGAAATGCAAAATATCGCCAAAAGAATAAATCCAAAATTGACGATTTGGCTGATATCAGAACTGGCCGCTTTATTCTTATCATTATACAGAAAAGCACATAAAAGGCCTAAAAATATAAAATTAAGAGAATTATTACCACTTAAATTACCGAAGCCAACTATTAAAGATATAGCAGTACCTTTGGCAGTTGAGCCATAATAATTAGCGGAGACCCAAGACCAAAAGATAGGTTGAATAGAAGTAGCACCGATCAATATCAGGAAAAAGCATAGGTATCTTACTACCTTTTCCACAAATATAAAATAGACCAAAAATCCAACCATGCTGACTATCAATCCAGCTATCATATGAATAGTCTTTTCATTAAATCTTTTAGAGCTATGAGCCCACACAAAACTGGTCACTGTTGTTGCGATGTAAGGAAGCGATGACATAAAGAGAGATTGATCAGATTTAAAGCCCAATCCGCTGATTATGATAGGAGACAGCAAAGCAAACGAATAAAGAGGAAATATAAAGGAAAAGAAAGATATCATAAACAAATAGAGTTTTACATCTTTTAATGTATTGATCATTTCTTTTGTATTGAATCCACTATTTTCTTCATTTCCATCACGTTTTAATCGGTTCTGCAATACTACTTCTTCTTCTTTTGTCAAAGTACCAGAGCTTTGAGGCGTGTTGGGCATCAAGAAGCTAAGGTATAAGCATAAAAGGGAAATACCAAACCAGAACACCGAGAAAAATCGAAGGTATTCCTTGGATCAAAAATAGCCATTGAGAGGAATATAATAGAGCTTCTTTGTTGTTAAATTTATTTATCGAATAAGATAATAATCCATTTATTATATTAGATGAGGTTATTGATACAGAAAAATATGCTATTTTCGATGCCTGCTCTTCCCTTAAATACCAAAAAGAAAAATAAAAGACAGCTACAGGATATAATCTACAATAAATATATATAATCAATATACCCTGCTTGAAATAAGCCTGTTAAAGCCCTAATGATAAGTAAAAAGATAAAGCTATTTGCTAAAGCCATAAAAACTGTTGATAACCCACACATCAAAGTGATTAAACCTAATACATACTTTGGACTAAATCTTTTGAATAATAAATTAGAAGCAAGTCCAACGGCAATATATCCTAATTAAATTAGGGCTAAATTATAGAAAAATTACCGAAAAAGAAAATGGAAATACACCATCTTATTTGCTCTTCATCATCTTCTTTGATCCCTAACTGTTTCTTTAAATTCATCTTTTCAGCATAAGATATGTTAGATCTTTGTAGCAATAAGAAAAAATACATCAAACAGATCAAAGGCAAAATTCTCATGTCTAATTTTCTTACTATTCTTTTCTCCTCCTTCTCATATTCCAACTTTTCTAAACTTCGATTTTCTATTTGTTTTTTGGTTATTTCTATAACCTCTTTATTTTCGTCATTTGTCTCTTTGATTTCCACCATTTGGCAAAAAATTTTCGAAAGATGTTTATTCTTTTTGAAAAATAAAAACAAATAAATTTAAAGATAATTTTCATTTTATGTATAAATAGATTAAATGAAAAAAGGTTTAAAAACAGTATAAAGAGTAAGATTAAATATCAAGAGGGAGATAGTACTCGGTCCCTAAGCCATATATAAGTACTCCTAAATAATCACATTCTAACTATCCGACTCTAGCTTTCAATATTTTATGTATATTTTGATTAATAAAACATGATTTATGATTTCTTTGCTTTCAATTCCTTTATAGACTTCACTCACCTTTATCGAATAAGAACAATAGCAAGCCCCTTTTATAAATAAAAAAGACATAACCTTTTTATAAGACCATTATTTTTTTGATAAATTTTGGCCTAGATTATCTTTCATTTTTTCACATCTATTTAATTCAATCCTAATTATAAGACAGAGAATTAACTGGAGAAATATCAAAACAAATCCAATAGATTTTAAGAAAAACTGTTTTAAATTATAAATATTTTCTTGTATAAAATTTTAATTTTCTTTATGTTTATAATCCGATTCATTTTTTGCAAAAGTTCTATTTAGAATTACACTGCCCGTCAAAAGTGATTCAGTGTTTGGGAAATTCGAACTTAAATGGTAAGTCATGAATGAGTAAG
>NIPM01002114.1:0-11314 GCA_002738285.1 Holacanthella duospinosa | reverse complement strand
GTATTCTTTGAGGTTTATGAAAGAAAATCTAGACCAAAGTTTATCAAAAAAATGAAATTTAATGGACTTAAAAAGATCATGTCATTCTTATTTATAAAAAGTTCTTGTTTCTTTTCTTATTTGACAAGAATTAATGAGGATTACAAGGAATTTGAACCAAAAGATGAATGAAAAAAAGACACTAGAGAAACATTGTATGCACCTAAAAGATGCTTTGTCTCAAAAATTAAGAGGTTTTTTAATAATAATATACATAAAATATTGAAGGCACGAGTCGGATAGTTGTAAAACAGTGGATTATTTAGGCGTACTTATTTATGTCTTAGGGGCCGAGTACACCCTCCATCTTGATATTTAATCCTGCATATTACACTATCTTTAAATTAGCTTTCATTTTAGATTGTTGTATTTTATTATTTTTTAAATAAATTTATAAATTATTATCTTTTAAGTATTTATTAGCTTTTTTGTCTTCTCGAAAAGAATAGAACTATCTTTCGAAAATTTTGTCCCATATGGAACTATTTTTATTCAGAGTAGTCCCTTTTTGATTCTCTTAATTCAACCAAATTTTTAATGAACCTAGATTATTCTCACTCTTGTTCAACCAATTATTTAATAAGTAAAGTGGGGCCTATTTTGAAGGAAAATAAAGAGTCATATTTGTCCGGTACCACTAGAATCGAAGATTTGTTGTAATAAATCCACAAGATTAGTTGCTATGAGATCGAAAAATAGGTAAAGAAGACTTCCTCGTCGCCAAATTGTCTTCCAGTGGACCTTCTGCGACTTCTGAAAATGCTCCCTTTTGGGGTCACCCATTTTGTAACCGCGATAATATCATTTCATAAGCAGCTCTTCTTTGTTCAAGGGTGCTTGGTTGCGCTTCGGAATGAACGTTCTCTGACATCAGCAGCACGGTTGACTCTAAAAAGCAAACCGCCAACTGCTTTGATTCGCGCGCCAATTTCTCAGCTTGTATCCACTGGTTTTTGACGAAAAAAAGCATTTTGTAGTGCAAAGCAAATTCTATCCAGTTTACTTATAGAACAAAAGGTAAAGCCAATAATCCTAGCAAAAGTCCGTGAATGTGACAATTATTTCGGACCAGAGGGAGTGTCATTTATGATCACTTTGCTGTCCTTGATTTTTACAGACATCATTAAATAATTATTCACATAGCCTTTGGAGTGGTTACAGATATAAAAGTTTATGCTGTTTAACTCTTGATTACTCAATTTTTGTAAGGAAAATCCATAAATCGGCTTCCATTCTTTATTCTTCTTATCTTTAAGTACGTATACATGATCTATTATTTTGGTAACTCGGTGTGATAAATAATTAAGTCCTTTTACAGATGCTTCATCTATTGGCAGGCAGTAAGGCATAAGCACCGCATCTAACAAATAATCTGTCTGGCCTATCTTTACTATTATTGCTACATGAACAATTTCGGAAAATGACAAGTTATCTTGAGAAAGCTGCAAAACCATAATTTTGCAAGGAATAAAAGAGCAGTCAAATCCTAAATATTCTAATACATTCTTTATCAACTAATTGTTTTCGATCCCTGTCATATCCTTTTTTTGTTGGCATATTTTTTTGATGAGCCTTTTGCTGTCGAGGACTGGCTCTTTGGTGCTTCTATCGAAGGCATCTCTGGTCATCGAATAGCTCCATCCTTTAGGAATGCTCATTTGGTGTAAAAATATAATGTTTCATATTCTTGAACTGGAAAACTTTGGAGTCTTTGTCTTCAAAATACTTTATTCTGTCTAAATAGCGGAGAACATGTGCATCAGTGAGATTTTGCATTCTGTAATCTAAAAAGGGTTTTCCATCTAACAATTTGTATTTATAGTTCAATATCAAACTTTTAAAACCTATCAAACATTTCATTATAAATCGTGTTTTTAAGCCATCATCTTCAAAAATAACCTTCCATTATACAAAAAAATAATAAACATAAATATAATCATTAATAATATGTATTTTATCTTCAAACTCAGATCTAAAATTTGGCACCATTCCTTTTAGTTTTTGTGATTTGTTGAATCCCTTGTTTGGGGCAAAATATTCAAAAAATAAAAATATATATTATTTCCAAGAAGTCCTTTTTAAATATATAAATAATCACTAGATATAAAATAACTTAAACTATTTCGATAATTTATGTAAACCAAAATTTACGTTTTTTCGTAAAATTAAATGATTTCAAACTTCTGGCATTCGTTTCATTCCATTTCTTGCAAACTTATCTGGATAATAGGCAAATATTTGAGACCTCAGTTCATTTACTTTTCCCGAAATTTATTTTACTGATGCAATGAGCCTGAGATGTCGAAGATCTAAGGAATAATTGAAGAATAAACGCTTTTTACATCGGCTATAAGAAAACGATATGTAGTAAAAACTGTCTAAGATGATTTACACGGTATTATGGCTATACTCGTCCAAGTTTACAATTTCACCAAATTCTAACCTGAATAACTCGTGCAAAATTTTCAATTCTTAAAAATCTGGCCGAAAGTAAATTTATGAACATTCAAAACCTCCAGAAGTCAGGTACTCAATACAATAGTAATCTTCGTAGACCCATTAGCAGAAATTGACGATATTGATGTTAAAAAAGATATAACTAAAACTGAGGAACCGATACGTATCCCCATCCAATTCGAAAATTTATTTTATAGACATAAGAATACAGCAACGAAACGGTCGTAAGACCATAACCTCTTGTTATAATATACCTGAAAAGTTTAAGCTCAAAACTATTCTTAGTCATATCAAAAAGGTTTAACCCCTTATAAAATCTAATCCAAGTTATATAGGAGTTTGCTTGTAATGGCTCAATTGAAGAGGATGAAAAAGGCGCTAAGTATGTTCAGTTATCCGGAGATCAAAGAGAGAAGCTTAAGAACTTTTTGAGCAAAGAATTGGCTATTGATTCTAAGATTATCAAAGTTCATGGATTTTAAGACCTTTTAATTAAACCAAATTTAGCAGCTTAATGGTATCATATCTAATATCATTTGACTACATCAGAGGTTCTCAACCTTTTTTAACTCACGACACACTTTAGTAATAAAAAAATTTCGCGACACAGTTAATATCACTGAAATAAAAATTTTCTAATTTATCTATTTAAAATATATTCATTTATTTTTTTAAAGATTAGTTTTTTTTAAAAAAATAATATTATTAAATATTTTATATGGGACAAAATTTTTGAAACATAATTCTATTCTAATTGGTCGAGAACTTTTAGTTTCTTGAATGCATAAAATAGTAAGAATGAAAATAAAGTTATGTATTTATCAACTTTACTATCCATAAAATATCTCTTAGCTATATTTCTTTCCATTTTAGTTGCTTCCTCAACCTATTTTCACTATGATGCATTAATATTCTAGAATTATAATCGAGGCTTCAAAAATTTTGTGCCATATTGTAAAATAGCTTAGAATTTACCCAGAAAAATAAATAACAATATTTAATGACATAAAATAAAAGGATTTAAGATATTATTTTTAATTATCCAGAAAAGAAAGTGTTCATTAAAATATAAATTAATAAAAAAATTTATTGAAATTAAGCATTTTTTTCAGCATAAATTCTCAATATCTGGTTCAATACTTGAAATAGAAGCTCGTAATTCATGATCTATATTTTTTAATAGTGATCTTTTTAAGTTTTTTATAGTTAGCATGCTAGAAAATGTCTGTTAACAAAGATATGTTGTAGAAAATGGCAATGATATTTTTATTGCTTTTTCTGATAAAATAGCATACTCTTTTTTAATTGATAGCCAAAATTCTGAGATATTAACATCTTGAAATCGAATTTTGAGAGAATTATCAGATTTTAAGTCAACAAATTGTTTCTTTTCTTCAAAATTAAACTCAAATCTTGAAAAGTCATTACAAACTGATGAAAATGGATTTCTTATCCAATCATAAATATCAGTATTTCTATTAAAATAGTGATTCAATTTTAATTGAAGTATAGTTAAATGTTTATGTATTAAATCTGAAATATCAATGTTATATTGGAATCTTGACATCTTTTAAACGTTTTTAACGATCTATTTTCCAACTCTTTTTTCCAAATATCAATCTTATTAGTAAAGCCATTAATTTTATCTGTAGAGCTAAGTAAGTTTTCTTCTATTCCTTGAAGTCTCAAATTAAGCTCATTTATATAATCAATTATATCACAAAGATAAGCTACTTTTAATAACCAAAATTTATTGTTTAATAAAGCTGAAAAGATTTGATTATTTTCAAAAAATATTTTCAATTCTTTTTTGAGTTCATAGAATCTTGTTAAAAATTTTCCTCTTGAAAGCCATTGAATATCAGTATGAAGTAATAATGATTTATGATCAGATTCCATTCATTCACCTAATAATTCAAATAAACGTGACTGAAGTGGTCTTGATTTTGTATAGTTTACTATTTTTACTACTTCATTTAATGTATTTGATAGTTCTTCAGGAGGAGAGTTTTTGTCATAAGAACTTCTCTATGTATAAAGCAGTGTATAAAATTAACATCATTGTTAACTTCTTTACTTTTACCCAATAGACCATTGTATTTACCTACCATATAAGCTGCTGCATCAGTACATACACTATTGTCTATTCGCGATAACAAGATACGTCTTTTTTTAGACCTGTAGCGCACAAGAAGTTACAGTTAACTTTAGATTTTTTCACAGACATTTCAATTAAATCCTGAAAAACAGGGTTAACTTCGGGAGTCTGACGCCAAATTAAATTTGTGGCTGATCGGAAGCGAGATACACTACTGAAAGTCATTTCGAGAAGGACCGCAAATGGCTTAAAGATCATCAGCGATTGCTGGAGGGAATATTTAAGTCTTGAAGAATTCTTGAGTGAGCATTCGTACACTCATACGACCGTTAATCATAGTTTGAATTTTGTTAATCCAGAAAATGGAGAACATACACAATCGATCGAAGGGTTTTGGTCCGTTCTAAAGCACAAACTACGTAAATGGGACAGCAACCACGGGGATTTGGAGTGTGTATTCGAAAAAATTCAAGAGGACCTGTATAAGAAAAGGTATTCAGGGCACATATTTGAAACAATAATTGAGGATATAGGGCTTTATTTGAATTAAATTCAATAAAGTCAGGGCTAAAATCAAAGTAAAAGATTTTTAAATTTAATTCTAATTTGGTGTCAGACTCCCGAAGTTAACCAAATACAGATACAAAATTCAAATTATTCATTCAGTTATGGGTGATCTTTTGTATGGACTAGACCAAAACTCCTAAACCATCAGGTGTCTAGTTAAAATGAATAGACAATAATACAAATACTCCATGATAAATTTTAATAAATAAAATAGTCGTTTAATATAGCAAAAACATTTTCTTTAATTTCTTTACAAAATAAAAAATGTTGATTTAATTTATTATCTTATATTATTCTTATAAATACTATCAAATTAGATAAGTTTTTAATATCAGTAGATTCATCGATTTGAATAGAGAATATTTTTGATTCATGTGTTCTTTTTATTGATGTTTTTTCAACATCTGGGACAAAATTTTTGAAACATAATTATATTCTAATTGGTCGAGGAATTTTAGTCTCTTGAATGCATAAAATAGTAAGAATGAAAATAAATTCATGTATTTACTATCAATAAAATATCTCTTAGCTATATTTCTTGTCATTTTAGTTGCTTCATCAACCTATTTTCACTATGATGCATTAATATGAAAGAATTATAACCGAGGCTTCAAAAAATTTTTGCCATCTTTAGACATTTCTTCTATTCTTCTACTTACTGTACTATTGGATAATGGAATTTTTGAAATAAGTTTTCGAGAATCTTTTCTTAACATAATTTCTACCATTTCTAAACAAGCAGGTAAAATCATATTTTCCGCTATACTATGAGGTTTTTTTGATTTTGCTATTAACTTAGAAACAACAAAACTGGCCTTATGTGCTTTTTCATCTATACTTATGTGTGATTTTATACAATTATTCTGCTTATTCATTTCACTTAAAAGCCTTCTAAAAAAGCTTAATTCTTCATTTTTATCATGTGGATGTTTTTGTTCAAGTTGTCTGAAGTTTATTTGGCACCATAGATTCATTTGAAAGTGTTTTGAAGCAAATAACACATTTTGGAATTTCATAAGAATCTTCCTTAATATATGTAAATGCATATTTTAAATAATCCTCTTTATATCTTCTTTTATATATATCTTGAATTATATTATTATTTTTGGACTTTTTAGAATTAATTAGAGTACTTTGAACTAAATTTCTTTTCAAATTATTATTATTACTATTATGGCTTTCAGTCTCATTAATAATAACATTATCTATTTAATCTTCATTATTATTAAATCAATATTTATAACATTAGTATTATTTAATTCATTGATATTTTCAATTTCAATACTTTCATTAACATTTACAACGTTAGTTAAATTTATATTCGCTTTTATACCCTTCTTACTTAAATATTTATCCATTTAAAGTTAAAAAATTCTTATTAAATGATCAAAATTTTATCATGTTGATTTAAATTGACTTTACTCTTAATAAAAATATTTTTATCTTCTTTGATATTATACTTTTCTGCTGGTTTGAAAGAACAGACTTATATGGGACAAAATTTTCGAAACATAATTCTATTCTAATTGGTCGAGGAATTTTAGTTTCTTGAGTGAATAAAATAGTAAGAATGAAAATAAACTTATGTATTTATTATCCATAAAATATCTGTTAGTTATAATTCTTGCTATTTTAGTTGCTTCCTCAACCTATTTTCACTGTGATGCATTAATATGAAAGAATTATAACCGAGGCTTCAAAAATTTTGTGCCATATGGCAAAAAATTTTCGAAAGATGTTTCTATTTTTTTTGAAAAATAAAAACAAATAAATTTAAAGATAATTTTTATTTTATGTATAAATGAAAACAGGTTTAAAAACAGTATATGGTGTAAGATTAAATAGGTAGTCCTAAGCCATATATAAGTACTCCTAAATAATCCACATTCTAACAACTATCTGACTCTAGCTTTCAATATTTTATGTATATTTTGATTAATAAAACATGATTTATGATTTTTTTGCTTTCAATTCCTTATAGACTTTACCCACCTTTATCCAATAAGAACAATAGCAAGCCCTTTTTATAAGACCATTATTTTTTTGATAAATTTTTGCCTATATTCTCTTTCATTTTTTCACATTAATTTAATTCAATCCTATTTATAAGACAAGAATTAACTGGAGAAATATCAAAACAAATCCAATAAATTTTAAGAAAAACTGGTTTAAATTATTAATATTTTCTTGTATAAAACTGTATTTGTGTTTATAATCCAATTCATTTTTTGCAAAAGTTCTATCTGGAATTATAACCAACGCTTCAAAAATTTTGTCCCATATTAGGGCGTTCCGCACAAAGAGACACTCGAATTTTGTTTAATCATTCCTTTAACAATATACTAATAACATCAAAACTTTTAAATTTATTTACATATATGACAAGCTTTATTTATAAATAATTACATTTTGAATATTATCATGAATAGCTTGCAAAAATTAAAAGATTCAATTTCAGATAAAGAACAGCGGATTTTCATAAAATTTGGCGTAATCCTGGGACACAGTTCTGGGATAATTCATAAAGAATTAGTTGAATCAATTGGAAATAGTGCCTATAAACTAAATACAGTCAAGAATTTAGTTACTAAGCTTAAGAGAGGTTACAATGTGGTTGAAGATAGCCGAGGAGGCGATACAAATGATGTCTCGAAAAATAAAAATGTAATAGCTAAAATTAAAGAACTATTGGCACAAATTAGAACATGGTCTTGCCTCGAACTTTTCATGCGGGTTAATTGTAGTAAAAAAACAGTATTTCGATATTTAACAGAAGATTTACAAATGAAAAAATTATTAAGTAAATGGGTACCTTGTTTTCTCACGGATAAACAAAGAGAACATAGAGTGTTAGAATGTAAAAACAATATGCAACTCTTATCGAGACAAAATAACTTAATTAATCGAACTTTGGCAATAGATGAAACTTGGGTTCTTTATACATGCAACCCCAACGTGACCAGATTCGATCTTGGAGAAATAAAAATAGAGATCCACCTGAATTTGTACTTCAATCTAAATATGAAAAAAGAGAATGCTAATACTAGCAATGGATTTTTAAGGTGTTGCTTATTGGAAGATCTGTACTCCTAAAGAGACAGTAACTGCAGAAGTCTATAAAAACTTCCAAATCGAATTATTAGACAAATGGTTACCTGATAAGAAATTCAAGGTGCCTATAATATTACATAATAATGCTAAGCCGCATAGATCAAATCTTATAAAGTAGCATTTTATTGATGAAAATATTCGGGTTTGGTATCATCCTCCGTATAGCCCTGATATTAGCCCACCTGATTTCAATTGTTTTGGGCAATTAAAGAGGAGGTTAAAAGAGAATATTTACGGTGATTGGAATGAACTAGAAATTCAGCTAGAAAGTGCAATTCAGGAGCTTAATGCTAAAGGTTTTATGAATGGTATCCAGAAATTACTCGAAAGATGGAGAAGTGTAATAGATGCAGAAGGTTCGTATCTATAAACATACTAATTTTTAACTTTAATCTTTTATAGTAAATATCTTTATTTAATTTTTTTCGAGTGTCTCTTTGCTTGGAACGCCCTATTAGACTACTTTAACTAAAAAATAAATATATGAAGAATCTTGATAAAATTTCGCAACACACCATTTAAGAACCTCTGGACTACATCATACGTGGTTATAATTTAAATATCTGTTTGAAAATATTATGATTACTTTTGTTTATTTTTTTGTTAAAGTTTCTTTTTATACATACTGATGTAAAGCTTCATATCCTTGTATGCAATAACTTGAAAGGAGGATTACAAATAGATTACATGTTGCATTCATGAAAATTAGATAAAATTCTTAAATGAACGAAGTAACTATACCAAAAGCATGCGACATGCACATTCACTTAAGACAAGGAGACATGATGAATTTTGTAACCGAAAAAATCAAAGAAGGTGGATCATCTCTCGTTTATGTTATGGTATTATTAATCTTATTTATATTTGGAAGCCTAATTTAATCCCACCAATAACAACTGCAGATCAAGCAATGAAATATAAACAGTCGCTTGAAGAATTAGACCCTGATATTGAATTTATAATGACTCTTTGTCTAACTCCAGATTTATCGATTGAAGAACTCAGAAAAGCTCAATCTTTGGGAGTTAAAGGTTTTTTAAATTTAGATTCATTTTATAGGAGTGAAATCGTACCCTAAAGGTGTTACAACTAATAGTGAAAATGGTATCGAGTCGTATGAAATATATTATCATATATTTGAAGAGATGCAATCGTTAGGAATGGTTTTAAATTTACATGGAGAAATACCCAGCAATCCAGATCAAGTAAATAGTATCAATATATATATAATTTTATATAGAATATATGTATTCTTAATGCAGAAGAAAAATTCTTAATGGAGCTTGTTAAGATTAATAAACAATTTCCTAATCTCAAAATTGTTTTGGAACATGCAACAACTAAAGCTGCTATTGATCTCGTCCAAACTCTTAATTCTAATGTGGCATGTACCATCACACTTCACCATTTATGGATTATCATTGATGATTGGGCGGGGAACGTTCATAACTATTGTAAGCCAGTTGCTAAATACCCTGAAGATAGAGAAGCCCTAAGATCTATTATCAAAACAGGTTATTGATTTTTTAATAAATTATTGTAGGAAGTGGTAAATTTTTTCTTGGATCTGACTCTGCACCTCATTTATTATCATCAAAGTTATCTTCGTCACCTCCAGCTGGCATTTTTACATCTTCGATACTATTACCATGCTTAGCTACCATATTCGATAGATTAGAATGTTTAGATAGATTGTCGGATTTTATATGCTACAATGCAGCTAACTTTTACGATTTAGATATCGAGAAACTGAAATTGAACACAATCATATTAATAAAAGAATCTTGCGATATACCAGAGCATTATGACTTGATTGTTAATGGGAAAGAAGAGAAATTGCTCCCTTTTAGATCTGGATTAAAGATGGATTGGAAAATAAAACAATTATAAACCATTTTATATCAATTACCTTTTAAACTACATTTTATTGCAGATTTAGTTCATATATATAAAGGAGCTCACTATCTGTAAATGATACTATTTTATATGGGAAATACTTAATCTTTTAAAGTTCATTGATATATTTTTATTATAAACACACTCAAAGAACGATTGAAACTCTTGTTCTCTCTGATTCACATGATTTTATGACCCAACTAAGGTGGCTTATAGGACGTAATCTCGAATTTCAAAGTTGACTAGATATCAAGCAACTAAAAACCAAAGATTAAAAGTAGTAGTTTTATCCAAATATGTGAATATATTGTTCTCATTATAGGCTAAAACTACTACTTTTAATCTTTGGTTTTTAGTTGCTTGATATCTAGTCAACTTTGAAATTCGGGATTACGTCCTATAATAACTAAAGTGTGGTCCGTTATATTCCTGTCCAATTTTATAAATTTAAATACAGACAAATTATGTGATTTTTGAAACAAAATCACACACATTAAATAAACATTATTAAATTAAAGCAATAGAATTTTAATAACCTTTATTTTTAAAGAATGAGAACGATTGAAAATCAAAACAGGGCAAATGTAATCTGTCGCTATTATCGAAAATGTTGCTTCTCGTGATTTTAAAAAGATGATTTAAAGAATAAGTACAAAAACTATACATAAGTCTGTAAATAGATTCGAAGAAATAGGTACTTCTCTTATAAAAAAGTCCTGGTCGTCCTACTAAAATAATCACTTCTAAAGTCATCCACTCTGTTAAAATAAAATACCAAAATGTCCATCCACATATTTCGAGGAGAAATATATATAAACACTATAAAAATTAAAAATGAAACAAAAATTAAATATATTTTATATGTTTATTTTTAAAATAAATATTACGCTTCTTATTATTTTAGTTTTTTTGACAGGAATAACGGTCCACACCTTACTATGGAAGCCTCTCAGGTGTTGCTCGCCTTTTAATAAAAGAAGCTAATCATTAAATAGAAAATTTTTAGGTGATAATAAAAAGATATGCCATTTTCTTGAATGTGTCTTAGTTGGACCGTAAATTGAATTTGAAAACGTGTATTCTACCAAGCTAGCGTTTTATTCTTTTCATGCTTAGTCAACTATTATATGGGACAAAATTTTTGAA
>NIPM01002113.1:0-11595 GCA_002738285.1 Holacanthella duospinosa | reverse complement strand
AGGTTTAAAAACAGTATAAGGAGTAAGATTAAATAGGTAGTACTAAGTCATATATAAGTACTCCTAAATAATCACATTCTAACTATCTGACTCTAGCTTTCAATATTTTATGTATNTTCAATTTCTTATAGACTTCACTCACCTTTATCGAATAAGAACAATAGCAAGCCATAAGACCATTATTTTTTTGATAAATTTTAGCCTAGATTCTCATTCATTTTTCACACCAATTTAATTCAATCCTATTTATAAGACAGAGAATTAACTGGAGAAATATCAAATCAAATCCAATAAATTTTAAAACATTTTCTTGTATAAAATTGTATTTTTCTTTATGTTTATAATCCAATTCAGTTTTTGCAAAAGTTCTATTTGGAATTATAACCAAGGTTTCTAAAATTTTGTCCCATATGGACTCCTTAAATGGGACAAAATTTTCTTACATAATTCTATTCTAATTGATCGAGGAATTTTAGTTTCTTGAATGAATAAAATAGTAAGAATGAAAATAAATTCAAGTATTTACTATCCATAAAATATCTCTTAGCTATATTTCTTGCCATTTTAAATGCTTCCTCAACCTATTTTCACTATGATCACTAATATGAAAGAATTATAACCGAGGCTTCAAAAATTTTGTCCCAAATTATGAAAATTTATGCCAACGCCTCATTTTTGAAAGCACTAGAAGGCAGTGAAGAATAAAGAAGGAACAAAATGCGTTATTTATTGGCAAGGAAAAAAAATTGAGGATGATGTGTGAGATGCTTTAAATGTAATAAAATCGGCCATAATGTCAATTTTTGTCGAAGAAAACCAAGATTCATAAAGAAAAGGTATAGAATAGGAAGATTTCAAAATTCTTACTCAAATAATGGAAAACAGAAAGAAAATACCGCATTAATTGCGTCAAGTGGAAATTCGTATTATAAAAACCAAATTATACTGGATTCTGGTGCAACTTGTCATTTAACAGGAAATACGAAAACCTGATAGATCCGATACCAATAACACCATTTAAAGTTCATTTGGCTGATGGAACTCCACTAAAAGCAACGGAAGTAGGAAAAATTATTGTTAAACTTAAATTGAAAGGTGAAGATAGAAAGCAAGAAATAAGTTCAGTATACTATATAAACGGCTTGTCAAAAAACCTTTTTTCTATACCAGAAATGAATAAAAAGGATTCAGTGTTTCTTTTAAAAATAATTTGTGCAAGGTGGAAATATGGGACAAAATTTTTGAAGCCTTGGTTATAATTCCAAATAGAACTTTTGCGAAAAATGAATTGGATTATAAACATAAAGAAAAATACAATTTTATATAAGAAAATATTATTTTCTTAAAATTTATTGTATTTGTTTTGATATTAATTCTCTGTCTTATAAATAGGATTGAATTAAATTGATGTGAAGAAATGAAAGAGAATCTAGGCAAAAATTTATCAAAAAATAATGGTCTTATAAAAATGGCTTGCTATTGTTCTTANTATTTAAAACAGTTTTTCTTAAAATTTATTGTATTTGTTTTGATATTTCTCTAGTTAATTAATTAGACGGTTCTCTGTCTTATAAATAGGATTGAATTAAATTGATGTGAAAAAATGAAAGAGAANATTTATTGTATTTGTTTTGATATTTCTCCAGTTAATTCTGTCTTATAAATAGGATTGAATTAAATTGATGTGAAGAAATGAAAGAGAATCTAAGCAAAAATTTATCAAAAAATAATGGTCTTATAAAAATGGCTTGCTATTGTTCTTATTCGATAAAGGTGAGTGAAGTCTATAAGGAATTGAAAGCAAAAAAATCATAAATCATGTTTTATTAATCAAACTATACATAAAATATTGAAAGCTAGAATCGGATAGTTAGAATGTGATTATTTAGGAGTACTTATATATGGCTTAGTACTACCTCCCTCCTGATATTTAATCTTACTCCTTATACTGTTTTGAAACCAATTTTCATTTAATCTATTTGTACATAAAATCTTTAAAATAAAAATTATCTTTAAATTTATTTCTTTTTATTTTTCAAAAAGAATAGAAATATCTTTCGAAAATTTTGTCCCATATTCTAATTGGTCGAGAAATTTTAGTTTCTTGAAAGCATAAAATAGTAAATAAATTTATGTATTTACTATCNAATTATCTTTAAATTTATTTCTTTTTATTTTTCAAAAAGAATAGAAACATCTTTCGAAAATTTTGTCCCATATAGTGGCAGAAGCAGAAGTCAAAAATGGTCTTTATGTTCTCAAAGCTAAAATTGAAATCAAAGAAATAAATGCAAACTTATGTAGTGAAGAAAAGGCTAATATTTCTAAGAAATTCTTGCACCAGCGGTTTGGACACATAAATGATGAATATTTACGAAAAACAATAAAATTGGTTAAATGTTATTCACCTTTAGATACAAAACCAAAATACCAAACTTGTACCGAATCTAAAATGGCTCGAAGTTCATTTAAACCAAAGGAGGATATGAAGATAAAAGAATATAAACCATTTGAGAAAATTAGCTCCGACATCTGGGGACCATGTCCAATAACTTCTAAAGGAGGATCCTCATACTTCGTTATATTTGTTGATCATTTCAGCAATTATTGCTGGGTTTAAGTTTTAAAGATATAGGTCGGAAATATTCACCGTTTTTAAGTCCTTTTTAGCATTCATCCAAAAACAGTATAATGCAAACGTTAAAGTATTCAAATCAGATAATGCACAGGAATTTAGGTCTTTAAACTTCACGAATCTTTTGAAAAACTTAGGAATTAAACAGGAATTTTCTGTCCCATACTCGCACCAGCAAAATGGCAAATGTGAAAGAAGAAATAGAACGATATTGAACCATTCAAGAGCATTATTAAAGAACTCATATTTTCTAGTGAATTTTTGGCAGAGGCAGTGAATTGTGCAGTTTATTTAGAAAATAGAACTTATTCAACAACAATAGATTTAATTCCTTACGAAAAGCTATTTAAAAAACAGGTGGATGTTTCTAATTTAAGAATTATTGGATCTAAAATGTTATCAGAACTAAATAGACCAGGAGTTTCAAAATTAGACCAGAGAATAGAAGAATGTGTGTTTGTAAGCTACAGAGAAGATAGCACTAGATTTAAATTGTTTAATCCTCGTAAAAACAGTTTTTTGATTTTACGTGATGTAAAGTTCTATGAAGAAGAAATAGTTAAAAATGATGTATACTTTATATCCAACCATATACACTCCGCTTCAGAAAATGAGAGCCAACCTGAAACATTAGATTTAAATCACGAAGAAAACATTAATATTGAGCCAACAACAGAGAGCACAGATGGAATTGAAATATTTTTTGATTCAAACAATGATGGAGATATCAGAACATTAGAGAATAAAAATTCAAATTTGGAAACTGCTGTATCTGACACAAATAGAATGACAACTCTTTCACCAGAGAGTGAATGAGAAGATTATGAAGAAATTGAAGAAAATTACAGCGTTAGTGTTGCAGAAAAGGACATCAAGCCTGAAAATCCTATGACTTATAATGATGCATTAGAATCTGGAGAGCATAAACAGTGGAAAATGGCCATAGAAGAGGAATTAGATAGTTTAAGTCAAATTGGGACATGGTCGGAATGCAAATTACCAGACAACATTAACCCTATCGAATGTAAATGGATATTCAAGAAAAAGAAAGATTGGAATGGAAAAGTTGTCCAATTTAAGGCTAGAATCGTTGCACAAGAATTTAGGCAAAAAGAGGGGATAGATTTTAAAGAGATCTTTGCCCCGGTTGCCAAATACATCTCCATCAGAATTCTTTTTTCGATCGCGGCTTCTAAAAATTATTATGTGGAGTAACTTGATTTCAAGAATGCCTACTTGCACGAAAACGTAGAAGAACTTTTATATAAAACCCCCACTAGGCTACATTTTCATTGATTCTAAAAATAACACCTTAAGATTACATAAAGGACTCTACGGTTTAAAACAGGCAGGCAATCTTTGGAACAAATGTAACCATACTTTCTTGGTGCAACACAACCTTATAAGAATTGATGAAGACTGGGGAATTTATAAATCTGAAATTATCAATAAGTTTTACCTGACACTCTATGTAGATGATATATTGCTGATTGGAGACGATCTTTCATACATTAATGAGCTAAAAGTGCTTTTTAAACGAAATTTTAAACTAAAAATCATCGGTCCTGTTGAATGTATATTAGGTATTAAAGTAGCAAGAAATATCCATAACCACTCAATATATCTATCCAAGAGGAGCTACATAGATGAAATTATTAAAAAGTTTAATTTAAAAGACTCCAAGCCTTTATCAATTCCATTAGAAACCAATTTCAAGGCTGTATATAACCTAAACGTAAATAAAACCAAAGAAAACCTGCCATATAGAGAGATTGTGGGGATTTTAATATATTTAATGCTGGCAACAAGGCCAGATATATCCACGGCAGTCGATTTTCTAAGTCAGCACCTTGATTCCTATAATATAAATCATTGGAATTACGCAAAGAAAGTAATTCGCTATTTAAAAGTCACAAAAAACCACAAGCTTGTTCTAGGAGAAGATTTTTCTGAATTCGAGCTGTCCAGATACGTTGACAGCGATTGGGGAAACGACGAATCACGGCGTTCAATAACAGGATATTTATTTAAACTCAATAACTCCACCATTTCCTGGAGTTCTAAAAAACAGAAGACAGTAGCCCTGAGCAGTACAGATGCGGAATACATTTCTGCATCAGCAGCAGTCCAGGAGATTGTGTGGTTAAAGAATTTAATTGAAAATCTAGGATATAAACAAAATAAGGTTACTTTGTATGAAGATAATCAGGAAGCGATAGCACTAACAAAAACAACAAAGCACCACACCCGTACGAAGCCTATCGACGTAAAATACCACTTTATCCGTCAATCCATTGAAGAAAATTCAATTGAGGTTCTATACTATGAATCTAAAAATAATCTAGCTGACTTACTGACCAAGGCTATTCCCAGAGTTAGATTTCAAAAGTTAAGAGATTTATTGACATCAAAGCATTAGGTAATGGGGGAGTGTTGAATGTAATTCACTCTAATGCTGGATAGACTAAAGACATTGGGGCTGAAGTAGAGGAGGCCGAAAACTGTTCTACTTTAACTGGTCCGCAATAAAACGTTTAGTTTTATTTGCCACCTTCTTTTTGCTTAAATGCATTCGTTTTTGATTAAATTTGAACATTTTTCAGAAAACAAGTTTAAGATGAACTCAGAATCAAACCAAAGAGCGCAAAATCAAATCTCCTCCTCGCAAGATAATGCAAATCATAAAGAACATACTTTTTATTTAAACAATATAATGTTTGTTCAATAAATTTTCTCAACTCAGGATTTTGTTCACCAAACAAAGAATTGTTCAAAAAGTCAGCGATCTTAAATTTCCAAAGACAAACCTTATGTATAGTGGCATTTAAACTAGAGCTTAGTTCTTCTGAAGCTATTTTGAATGAAGTAAGTATTCTAATTATGGAATCTAAAAAATTCTAATTGGTCGAGGAATTTTAGTTTCTTGAATGAATAAAATAGTAAGAATGAAAATAAATTTAAGTATTTACTATCCATAAAATATCTGTTAATTATAATTCTTGCTATTTTAGTTGCTTCCTCATCCTATTTTCATTGTGATGCATTAATATGAAAGAATTATAACCGAGGCTTCAAAAATTTTGTGCCATATCTATTAATTTAGAGCTTTTTTCACACTTTGAAAGAATTTCTCCAATTTCAGCCCAGTTATCGCTAATCGAAGAAAAATTATTAAAATTGAATCCTATCTTGTGCACACATATGACTTAATGCTTTTTTCAATTCCGAGGATTTTCTACTTCTCTTAAAGTATTCCAAAAAAAATTTGACGATGATATTAGCAAGCTAATAGTAGGGAAATCTATTAATCTCTCTTCCTTAAATACATGACTAAGTACCAAATTAATATTGTGGCACACATGGCAGCCAATTATCAAATAGATTTCTGACGTTAGATCCATTATCTATCACAAAGTAGCAATGTGTTAAAAGAGAATCCGTCTTTCCAAATAATTTTTCTAAAGCTTCTTTAAAGTATGCTTTTAAGTTTGACTTTCTTTTCTCGATGCATAAAATTGTAGCTAAACACACATTAGAAATACAGCTATTAGACTTGATGAATTGACATGTTAAATTCAACTAATTGTTGCATGTTTGACTATCTTTCCACAAATCTGTTGTAAATAAGAAATTATGGCACTTTTCAAATTCTTTCATTATTATATTTTTATAATCATCGCAAATCTTGACTATATGCGTTTTCTTTAAATTCGACGGGTGTTTAATCAATTTTTTTGAATCAATAGGGCAATATTTTCTTCCCAGCTTCAAAAAAGCATTTGCAATATCATGAAACCCTTGATCTGGTGCCATTTTGAAAAGTCTCAAATCTTTGCATAAAGAAAGTGCGATAATAACATTAAGATCATCTATATCTTTTTTGGAAGGGTTTTTCATCAACATATTTTCTATAGAAGGTTGGTATAAACTATTCTTAGAACATTTGTATTTAGCTAATCCATTAGTTCCGTTAGATTTCCCTTTTGAATATGTTATTATGAGATCTTTACAAGTTTTGCATAAAGAAAAATTAGTTTTACTTCCATCAAGATATTGTTATAGAACGAATCCCAAACTTTAGATTTTGCTGTATCATTTTCCCTATATTCCAATCTATCTGAATTTGCCTTGATAAATTTCTGTATATTTATCTTGGTTATAGTTTCATTCTTTTAAAAATTTGGATATGAAATTATTCTTTTGGACTGTAGTAAAAATATATGAAAGAAAAAAATTGATAAAAACATAATATTTTGGTTGAAATAGTTGGAAATAAATTATTTAAATATTATAAAAATTATTTTAATACCATTTCCATCCCACTGGCAATTACTAAATATAATCCCATCCCATCCCATGGGATGGGATGGGAATTTTCCCTATCGCAATGCTCTATTTAAAAGAAAGCCACAGATTCACCATTTTAAAGTTTTCGGTTGCAGGGCATATTCCCTGACTCCCAAGCAGCATCGAGTAAGCAATTTTTCAAAGAGCACAACACCATGTATCTTCGTAGGTTATGACCAGAACCCAAGGTGTTATCTTCTTTACAATCCAGAAAACAGAAAGGTAATAATAGCAAAAAATGCTACTTTTGTTGAAGATATAATAGGATTAAACGAGGCGATCAGTAATAGCGTTAATGGTTTTGTAAGCTTTAACATATTGGAAAAAAATGTGCAAAATAATATAAATCATTTGGACCATTCACAAAATCTTGCAAGTTCTTCGAGTCTATCAAGTCTTCCTTCAAGTTCAACATCAATTTTAGTCTCTCCTAATTTAAATACAATTACTTTAGAACAATCTGATGAAACAACAAACCAGTCGTTAATTCCCGAAACCATTCAGCCAAGAAGATCAGAGCCTATTGCAAGCAAGAAAAAGTCAACCGAATACTATTGTTACTGAATTCATTTAAAAGATCCAGAGACTTTGACTCAAGCGAAAAACTCCCCTGATTGGAAACAGTGGGAAGATTCCATGCAAGAATAATACAATTCCCTTTTGAAAAATTATACTTGGAAATTAATCCCAGGTCACAAGCTAAAAACCTTATCAAGAACAGGTGTGTATACAAAAAGAAGCCCAATAAAGATAACACACAAGTTCGCTACAAGTCAAGGCTCGTTGCAAAAGCATTCAAACAAGTCAAAGAAATTGACTTATTTGATACATACACTGCCCGTCAAAAGTGAATCAGTGTTTGGGAAATTCGAACTTAAATGGTAATTCATGAATGAGTAAGACTTCGAGCAAGCCAATACTCATATAATAAATAGATACAGCCTTTGTCTATAACATATCCAAATATTATAGATATCTTTTAAATATTGATAGAGATATGATTACTCAAAGTTGAAAGTAGGTGATTCAGTGTTTTGTCGAAATTTTCAAATTTACAAAATTTTCATTCTAGAACATTCTGAAATACCACAAAATAGTTCATTTTTATTTCAAATCCCTAGCAGAAGGTATTAAGGCTTATTTGGTATGACAAGAAGAACATTGAAGAAAATTGAAACAAGAATTATCGAACTTGCTTTAAATAGAAAATCTTCAAGAAAAATAGCTGAAATTGTTAGACTTTAACAAGAAAAAGTGTCCAAAGTAATAAATAGATTTAAGAAAAATACTCCAGAGTCTATAATAGGTCGTCCTCGGGTCTTAGATAAGTATGATGAAAAATATATTGGAAGATTAGCAACAAGTGGTAAATTATCCACTCTACAGAAATACAGCGAGAACTCAAGACCTATGCAGGAATATCCGCCTCTTCGAGTACTATACTGCGCACATTAAAACGTAGCAACATCGTATCTAGATACAAAAAAATGCCCACAATTAAAAAAAACCTCATCGTCGAGCAAGATCAGAATTTGAAGAAACAAACAGAAATTGGGAAAATAAGGACTTGGATATAATTATATGGTCATGTGAGACTAAAGTAAATCTAGAGGGATCTGATGGATGTGATAGAACTTTCAGAAAAATCGGGGAACTACTCAGAGATCACAATATTACTCAAACAAAAAAAATTCGGTTGTGGATCAATTATGGTTTAGGGATATATGCTTTCATCAGGTGTTGGGTATCTTTGTAGAATTTATGGCAGTATTAATACTGAGATATATGAGACTATTCTGGATGACGAGCTGATCTATACAATTGCTTGTATGGCTTGGATAAATCTAAAATTGTCTTTCAAAATGACAATGCGTCCTCTCATACCGCTTCAAGTATAAAATGATGGTTCGAAAGAAACGAAATAAAGGTAATGAGATGGCCTGCACAATTTCTTGACCTTAATCCAATTTAACATCTATGGGATCATATGAAAAGAGAGCTAAAAATTCGACCACCATGTAAAGACAAAGATGAACTTTGGGAGAGAATTCAAGATATATGGAACAATATTTCAGCTGAAGTATGTCTTAAGCTTGTTAGTTCAATGCCTAGAAGTCTCGAACAGATCAGAAAAATCAAGGGTGGGCACACAATCTATTGATTTTTCATTTTTTTTAAAATTCGACAAAACACTGAATCACCTACTTTCAACTTTGAGTAATTATATCTCTATCAATATTTAAAAAATATATATAATATTTGGATATTTTATAAACAAAGGCTGTATCTATCTACCATATGGGTATTGGCTTACTTGAAGTCTTACTCATTCATGAATTACCATTTAAGTTCGAATTTTCCAAATACTGAATCACTTTTGACGGGCAGTCTACTCTCTTAATGCCTTCAGAAGATATATCTAGTACAAGATGTAGAAGAAAATCAAAAGAACGAGTGACGCTAATAGTTTGTGCTAACTCTACCGGATCGGATAAAATTCCTGTAACTATGATAGAAAAATCAATTGAGCCTGCTTGTAGTAAAAATAGAAGATTGCCTATCCCATATTTAAATCAAAAAAGAGCATGGATGGACGTTGGTGTTTGCTGGAAATGGTTTGACTATTTATTCTTTCCACATGTTGGAAAGAAAACAAATCCACCAGTATTGCTTATTCTTGATAACACTCCAGGTCACTTTGATGCATTCGAGAGATACCGCATTAAAATGGTGTTATACAAGCTAATTGCACAAGTTTGGAGCAACCTTGCGATATGGGAATAATAGCTGCACTAAAGAAAAGGTACAAACATCTGTATTTAAAGGATGTCATTTTTTTATAGTCTTAATAAATATACTAAAGCCCGCAAGAGAGAAATAGAAAAGTTAATTCGCAGGGGTACTGTTGAAGTAAGCTACGAAATCCAGCAAAATATGTGAAAGAGGCTTGGGATTCTATAACTCAAACTACTATTAAAAATTCATTTAAGAAATCAGGTATTATTGAATTTGATTGTGAAATAGTGAATAATCATGAAATAGTAGATAATCAAAATAGTACTATTTTTAATGTCTGAATTAGTTAAGCGTATTGAAGCAATATCAGATGAAATCAATGATCAAGATTTGGACAATTACATTCATATTGATGATGAAGATAATGAAGAATACGCTAGAGCTCTATTGGAAGAAGTCAACGAAGTTATTAACTCTACATCTAATAGTTTGCAAAAAGAAAAAGATATAATGGATGTGATGAACCAATTCAACCTCAAGTTTCCTTCAATTTTTATTAACTTTACAATCAAATTGATAAAATAGAAAATCAATTGAATTCTGTAGACTTTCAGGAAAAAACTGGACACGCTTACGATGATATCATGCGCGATTTTGAAGCATTTTCAAAGATGAGAAATTTTTCGTTGAATGAAAAAAGAAGCAGATACCTTCGCGCCAGATGACCTTATTTGATATGCTCAAGAAATAAGTAATAATATTATTGATTAAAATTTACTTTTTTGAAAAAAATGTTGAACCCTGCTTTTCGCGAATTTGTGCGAACTTAATCGGGAGATTACTGTACTGGATTAGGTAAAGTTTAACTAATATGGTGTGTCCCTTATTCCTGTCAAAAAACTAAACTAATAAGAAGCGTAATATTTATTTTAAAAATAAAATATATTTAATTTAACGTTTATTTTTAATTTTTAAAGTGTTTATATACATTTCTCCTCGAAATATGTGGAAGGACATTTTAGCATTTTCTTTTTGACTTTAGAAATGATTATTTTAGTATGACTTTTTTTATAAATAGAAGTACCTATTTCTTCTACAGACTTATGTATAGTTTTTTTACTTATTCTTTAAAGTGTCTAGTTGTCTTTTTAAAATCAATATTTTCGTTAATAGTGGTAGATTGCATTTGCCCTGTTTTGATTTTCAATCGTTCTCATTCTTTAAAAATAAAAGTTATTGAAATTTTATCGCTTTAATTTAATAAAGTTTATTTAATGTGTGTGATTTTGTGTTTCAAAAACCACATAATTTTTCTGTATTTAAATTTATAAAATTGGACAGGAATAAAGGACCAAACCATATGGGACAAAATTTTTGAAACATAATTCTATTCTAATTAGTCGAGGAATTTTAGTCTCTTGAATGCATAAAATAGTAAGAATGAAAATAAATTTATGTATTTACTAATCATAAAATATCTCTTGGCTATATTTCTTGCCATTTTAATTGCTTCCTCAACCTATTTTCACTATGATGCACTAATATTCTAGAACTATAACCGAGGCTTCGAAAATTTTGTCCCATATGGAAGGAAATTTTTGAAGAAAACATGATTTTTTGGTTGAAATAGTTGGAAATAAAATATCTAAATATCATTTGGTTGAAATATACGTAGAAATTTTTTATTTTTATCAACCAAAATAGCTTTTTGCATAATTATTAAAACTTTTCAACCATAATAATACATTTTCTTCAAGAATTTACTCATTTTATCAACCAAATACATTATAATTCCTTCAAAAAATTTCTTCCATATGGCACAAAATTTTTGAAGAAATCTTAATATTTTGGTTGAAATAAAAAATACATGTATTATT
>NIPM01002112.1:0-11620 GCA_002738285.1 Holacanthella duospinosa | reverse complement strand
CACAAAGAATTGGTTAAAACGATAGGAGAAAAGGCATATAAATATAATACAGTGAAAAATATGGTTTCTAAGTCTAATAAGGGACAAAATTGCGTTGAAGACACTAGAGGAGGCGTATGTTCATTAGTAAATTATTTTCATTTATGTTAACTCTTTTAATTTGAATATCTTGCTCAAAGTAGAGCCTGATCGTGCCTCAAACTTTCCATGTTAGTAAATTGTAGCAAAGCTACTGTTTATCTGTATTTAACAGAAGATTTACAAATGAAGAAATTATTGAGTAAATGGGTTCCTCATTTTCTCACACAGGAACAAAGAGAACATAGAGTATTAGTATGTAGATATAATTTGGAGCAATTATCAAAATAAAAAACCATAATAAACAAAAAATTGGCTATAGATGAAACTTGGCTTACTTTATATATGCAACCTCAGTGTGACCAGTCTCGATTTTGGAGCACTAAGGACGAAAGCCCACCTCAAATTGTATCACAATCAAACTATCAGAGAAAAAGAATGGTTATACTAGCAATGGATTATAATGGTGTTGCAAATTGAAGCTTTGTGCACCTAAAGAGACGGTAACTTCAGAAGTCTATATAGGCTTTATTAATGAAGTTTTACTAAAATGGCTACCTGATAAGAAATTCAAATATCCTATGGTTTTACAGGATTATGCAAGACCTCATAAATCAAAGTTTGTAATGGATTTTTTTGATGATAACAAAATCCGCACTTGGTATCATCCTCCATATATTCCAGATATAAGTCCACCTGATTTTAATTGTTTTGGTAAATTAAAGAGGAAGTTAAGAGAAAATGTTTATGACAATCGGAGAAGAGTTGGAATTACAACTAGAGAGTATTATCCAGGAACTTAATATAAAGGGTTATATGAATGGTATTCAGCAGCTAGCTGNAGAGAGTATTATCCAGGAACTTAATATAAAGGGTTATATGAATGGTATTCAGCAGCTAGCTGAAAGATGGAGCGGTGCAATAAAAGTAGAAGATTCATATATATAAACTACNTAAAAGTAGAAGATTCATATATATAAACTACAAAGTTTCTTCTTCCTGTATCTCATAATAAATTTTTTCCTTTACCTCTTTGCGTGAAACGGCGTAATAAATATTTTGAATGTTGTTTATTAAATTTTATAAATTAATATTGTTGCAAATCAAAAAAATTTGAATTTGAGGGTGTAATAATTATGAATACCATTTTATATTGTTAAAAAATTGTCTCTATTATATAAGCGTTTATTTTTGTTTAGAACAGTTTTTAAAACCGGGTTAAATTTATAACCCCATTTAAGATAAAAATAATGCAATGTAAAATTCATTTAAAATTGGTTGAATTACTACTGATTTTTTGATGATCAATCTCCTGTTTAAAGTCACTAAACAAAGCATTACCTATTTTTGAATCAAATTATGACTGTAATTGAATTAAAAATTGAAAATAACTTAATATTTCGTTTAAATTATCATAAACTCAATACTAAAAAACAAAAACAGATAAAATAAAATAAAAACATACTAAAATAAAATTTGTTCGATTGAATTTTTAGATTTAAATAGTATTCCTGTTTTCTGTTACAGAATTTCGACTTTTCACCATAATTTAATTAACCTGAGTTATTGGTAAACTCAAAGTCGATAAACTTCATTTAGGGCTATTTTTTGATCAAATTTTTCAAAATTATTGAAAAATTAACATAATAAATTTAAAAATAAATAAAAGAATCACTTTAATTTATATAAAAAGATTTATAAAATTCATGTTTTAACAAATAGCTTTAACGAGTAATTAAGGCATAATACCCCTGGGAGAAATCCAATATTCTCAAAAAATTTCAACCAAAAATCTCAACTCGGCTTCATAAATTCCTCTGAAACGTACTCTCCTGAGTATATTTTTTCAGGGGAAATAGTCCCCGACGCCACTTTTTTTCTTGGTCAATCTTCAAACGACGCGTCCACTAGCGGATTTATGAATTCTCAAATTTTCCAAGTTATTTTAACCAATTTCTCCGACTTTTCTCGGAAACTAAAGCTTTGAAGTTTCCACACCCCACCTAACAATTTTTTTTGATTAGATCACGGAGAGCGGTACCAACCGAGGTCGACAAGGTAATCTCATTACGGGGAGAATTATAGCAGCCCCCAGTCAACATTATACTCCTTGTATTACCCATCTTCCCACATTTAGGTTTTGAGCACCGCCCTTTTACCCATGATCTTTAATTGAGAGGAGGAAACCGCCCAACTATTATCTGGTTTCGGTTTAGGGGCGTATTTGTTTTCTCTCCTCTCTCTGGAGCAGAGCACCTTATGCCCCAGCCTATGATTGTTTGACCTCTGGAATGTAGATACCAAATTTCCATAAATGGTACCTGAGTCGGCGTAGAGGGACATGTATTGCTTAGAATCCTTTATGCGGAGCTTTTGTACCAGGTCCTCTCTAACAGGGTCCTCGTAGATCTCAAAGTAGGCATCGGTGTCGACATCTAAGAAAAACTCCCAGAAACAGTAAGTCACAAGGTATATAGAATCCACATGATTCTTTCTTTCGAATTCGTCGAAGACTTTCTGCAGAAGTCCGAAGTGCCCGTCTATATCTGACTTTCCGTGATATTCTGCAAAGAAATTCTGGGAGGTGAAATAATTCTTAGTAGGTAGCTCCAAGAGTATATAACTCCTTAATTCCTCGGATCTAAAATGCCCTGTATTATCTGACCAGAAATGTATTTTGGAGAAACTTCTCAGCTTTGCCTCCTCCAGTTTCCTGAGGCAGCTCTTGATATAGTGGGAATCATGAATAATAACTTCTGAGAGGTAGTTATAGTAGCTCCTCTTTATTTCTCCAGCCACTTTATAGATGACACAGAAGCCGAGACAAGATACAGAAGATTTTTTGTAGTATGCTTGGGATATTTCCACAGGTCCCCCACCGATCTTGAAGTTCTGTTTGAAATCCATGACTACCACGCACTAATCATACTCCAAGTTCTCTAGTATTTGTCTAAAGTAGCCTTTTTGATCTTTATTTAACTCAGCATGGGGTTTGTAGAACTTTACTCGTTTGTCCTGAGAACTTTTACCTAGCCTCCTTTCAAGTTTCTTACCATTTACGCAGATATCACACATATCCGTCTTTTTTCAAATATTTGAAGTATTTTGGGCATAAAGTGTAGTATGTAGACAAGCTTAGGTTAATTTCTGGGGTTTCGGCCATTATTTTCTTATAAATATATAGTTTAGATTTTTGAAGATTTAATACAGGCTGATTTATATGTAGTTTGCATGTTATCTCAGAATATTTGGTCAAATATTCATAATTAACCCTTTTATATCTTCACCTTTTTGTTTTTTAGATTCTAGTTGATAAATCCCCCTATTTTCTATTTTATCATCTCTTTTCCTTTTTGCAGTCTTGTACATAGTGTTTGAGAAAGTTAAACCACTTTTTCTCAGATCCTTTTTTGATATTTCGCCTGCAACTATCAATAAAACTGCATATCTTTCGTTTTTTAGTGTTTTGTTGAATAATTTTAATATATTCTTAACTAATTTTTGGAGTATTGTTGGTGATTCTTCAGTATTAATGTTTTTGTTATCATACGGTAAATATCTTGCGCTCATTTTAGTAACTGTAATCTAATAAACGCTAATTTAAAGCAAAAAATGTTTGTTTAATTTATTTTACCAACAAACTGGTTGAAAAGTTATTTAGGGTCTGCTTTAATTCCCGAAAAAGTGTCTCTTCCGAAAATAAATTCCCATATATAACCTTCCCAATTCTTTTAGGGAGACTATAAATCAATTTTCTTAGATAATTTATTTCCAAAGAGTATCATTCTTTAATAAGGGCGTCCTCAAGCTCTTTTAATGAATTATATTGCTTCCTATGAGAATAAATATTTTTTGTCATTTCTCCCCAGACATTCTCTATTGGATTCAAGTCTGGGGAGTTGGCTGGCCAAGGTAACAAAATAATGTCTTCTCTAGAATCAAACCAATCCAAGGTACCGCCACTAACATGGCACCTGGCGTTATCTTGTTGAAATATAAAAGTATGGTCTGATGTTTCTAAAACATCATGACAATCTCTATTTAATGTTTTTTCAATATATTCGTGTATTTTTGAGAGTTTAAATATCTTCCACCTTGTATAATGATAGTACACCATTATAACCAAAACCACCCCAAAATAATAAACTTCCTCCACCTAAAAAACAGAAATTATATATTTTTAATTTTACCTTGTCTTTTTGAAAAATATTCTGGTGTAGATGTTAAATTGTGCCAATAGTAGGCATATCCGTCAGGACCGTCAAGATTCCACCTTTTCTCATCCGAAAAAACAACTTGGCGCTATTGCTGGTGCCAAGTTTGATGATCAAAAGCAAATCAAAGTCGCTGATTTATATGCTCTTGCTTTAAACGAGGGCCAGTGTTGCCTTTTGTATATACAATACCATCTTTTTTACATAAAAAATTATATATTGTTTTGTGGCTGACAATAGGACTGATTTCTCGTTGGATTTCTTATCTATTGTAGCTTTTTTATCTCTATCAGAAAAAATGGGTTTACGTCCTCTTTTATTATTTGTACTATCATATTTTCTTTTAAATTCAAATAATTAATAATAACTCTTCGACTTCTTCCAAGTCTCTCTGCAATGTATTTTTTAGAATTTCCTTCATTAAAGAATGTATCAATTTGACCTTTTTCATAATCGTGTAAGCTTTTTCCTCTTGGCATTTTAATATCTATTTTAAAAAAATTAATTTTCATCATTTTATATTATATACAGTATGGTTCAAAATTGGCTGAATGTTGCAAAAATTGCTATATTTTTTAAAATTTAAAAATCAGTGTGTGGTTAATTATGGACAAAATATTTTATAAATAGTTGTTTATGCTATACTTCATCTATATAAAATATAATTTTATTAAAAAACTTAAATTATTAATATAAACTAAAATTATGCACTAAAATAGTGGTTCAAAATTAGCTGAATGTTGAAAAGAATAAATATAAACAATTTTAAGCCAAACTTTTTTATAAATGTTTATTTAATAATATAACTGATATTTATACATTTAAATACAATTTTGGGCGCAGCTGTAATAATTATATGGCGCAATAAAAAAAAATTCTTATCTAAATATTTCTAAAAGTTTAATGAAAAAACTCGAAAGAGAAAGTATTAACAAAATTGTAGAACTTAAATTAAAAGGTTTAACTATAAGAGAAATATCCGAAAGTTGTAATATGTTGGAATTAACAATCTTGAATTACCTAACCTAAATTTACATTCCAAGTTTACTTCTTTAAGTGGAATACCTGATATTCCTGCTTGTTCTCCTTTTACTCCTTATTCTAAATATAATCAATAAGGTTTATATAAGCTCACAATGTTTCTTTTCCTTACACACTCATTTTTATTAAATCAAATTTATCAAATCACAAAATGAATCCAAATCAAGATCAAAGTCAAACCGCCTCTACCTCGGAACATAATATAGGTATGGCATCGTTTAAAAAATATACAAAAGATTTAGGTATATACAAGGGGAAAAGGAGATCAGGAAGACCTAAGAAATTGTCTAAACAAATTTCTAAAAGTATTGTAAATGATTTTAAGTCCAATAAACTCGAATATTTGTCGGATGGGTGTTCTAAAGTTTTTGCAGAAAACAACATTAAAGTTTCTAAATACAAAATATCTCGATGTTTAAAAGGTGAAGGATTAAAATGTTATAAGAAGCCAGAATTAACTGAGAATCGCGAAAAAAGTCGTTTTGAATTTTCACAAAAATTCATAAATTACAATTATCAAGACTGAAGAAGCATCATATGGAGTGATGAAAGTAGTTTTAAGCTTTTAAATCCTTCTAGAACCGAATATTATTGGGCAAAAAAACCTGACCCTTTAAATGAAAAAAATGTGAAAAAAACAAAAAAATTTGGTGGCGGATCCGTAATGGTTTGGGGCTGTATTACTCCTTATGGGGTTGGAAAACTAATAAATATTGATGATACTTTAAATTCAGAAAAATATACCAAAGTTTTGGAGGAAGGTTTATTCGAGACAATTGATTACTATAAATTGATGCTCAATAAAATAACGTTTATGCATGATAATTCACCAATCCATTCTTCAAAACATACAAAACAATGGCTAGAAACTAATAAAGTTAAAACAATTGAGTGGCCACCTTATTCTCTGGATATAAACCCGATAGAAAATCTATGGCAGATTTTATACCAAAAAGTAAGAAAAGATGTAAGTAAAGACGAAGTATGGAAGGTTTTGGAGACTGAATGGTACTCAATTGATATCGAAATAATTAAAAGCTATATGACTCAATGACACAAAGGGTTGATAATCTTCATAAAAACAAAGGAGGTTATACAAAATACTAGAAATAAAAAGTGAAATTTTGAATTAGAATTTTTTAAAAAAAATATTTATTTGATGTTAATAACTAAAAAGATTTTAATTATTTTTAAAATTCAATGATTTCAACATTCAGCTAATTTTGAACTACCATTTTGGTGCATAATCTTACTTTATATTAAGATTATTAAGTTTTTGAAAAAAATTATATTTTATATAGATGAAGTATAGCATAAACAACTATTTATAAAATATTTTGTCCATAATGAACCACACAGATTTTTAAATTTTAAAAAATGTAGCAATTTTTGCAATATTCAGCCAATTTTGAAACACACTATAATTCTGAAGTGTGTTATAATTATTACACCCTCAAATTCATATTTTTTTGATTTGCAACAATAATAATTTATAAAATTTAATAAAAACAATTAAAATATTTATTATTTAATATGTAATTTTTGTATTTTTAAATTTATTTATTTTTAAAACTGCGTTTTTGAGGGTGTGTTTAAATTTTTACACACACTATATGAAAACATCGAAATTTATATAAAGATGTTAATAAATACTAAAAATCGTATAATTGATATTTAATTTGACTAAATACTTACACTTCAAAAACCCAGATCAAATATTGCTATTTTTGACCTTTGCGGAAAATAAATAATTCTACTGAATGATTTTGGATTCGATCGATGCTTTTAGAAAGAATAAATAATAGTTGACTTTTAATAATAAAATTAAAAATATTTACATTTCAAAGTGTTCATGTGTCTTTTGAACAAATCTTTTCTGTAAAATTTCTTAGAGCAAGTTTTACATTTAAACTTTCGCTCATTGGTGTGGATCTTGTAATGTCTAGTTAAATCATGTCTTCTAGCAAAGAATTTACCACAATGATCACAGCCATAAGGCTTATCACAATTATGTTTGATGACTGGAGTGACTTTAATTTTTCTTTGTCTGGACAGTTGATTCAAGTCTTGCATTATTTGTTGATCAAAACTTTGATATTGAGCTTGACTTTCTTCTTTGTAATATTGACTATAATTTGGGTTGTAGAACATGTCTTTTTGAGCCTCGTTTAACTCTGGGTAAAAACTGGTTTCTTGGCCGTTCAACTCTGGAGTGGTGAAAGTAGAAGTATTGTTAGATGATGTTATGTTGTTTGAGTAAGAGAACAAATCAGCATCATTCGCTAAATTGAATAATGAGTATTCAGTAGAGAATAAATTGTCAAATTCGTTTTTGTTGTTGATTGGAGTAGATTGATCGTTAGTGAAAAATTCCATTGATTGTATTTGTTATAAATGAAGGGGTTTTTTGTTCTTTTTATAAACTTTCTCGTGTTACCTATTTACTATTGCATTCTTTCTTGTGTTACTTCGGGATTTAGTGTGCAGTTTTGTGATACAATGGTGGAAATGATAGAAATATCAATACAATAAAACCAATTTGTTTATATTATAGAGTTACTAATTAGTTTATGCTCAGTTTATGTCATAGTCCTCTGAGATGTAATAAAACGTATGCAAAATTTTGTGGAACATTATCACATTGTACAACAGAAAGTGTATTATCAAACGATAAAATTTAGAAACAACAAATCTGTTCAAAGTTTGCCGTGGAAGTTTATTGAGCCTCGATATGCTTTCAGTTTCGTATAGACTTTATTGACCTCGAAATTATTTAAAGTTCGATATATCCGATTAACATTGAGTATATGGAAGGAAATTTTTGAAAACATAATTTTTTGGTTGAAATAGTTGGAAATAAAATATTTAAATATGATTTGGTTGAAATATACGTAGAAAATTTTCATTTTTATCAACCAAAATAGCTTTTTATATAATTATTAAAATTTTTCAACCGTAATTCTTCAAGACTTTACTCATTTTATCAACCAAATACATTATAATTCCTTCAAAAATTTTCTTCCATATTATATTTTGAGTAATAATAAATATGGTCATCCCTTTTAGTTTTTTTTACCATCCTTTTAATTATTTTGGCCATCCCAACACAAAGTCATCAAAACTGTAAGAAAAAATATTGGATTTTATTAGACATTATAAGGACACTTTTTCTTCTGTTGTTTACTTTTTTACTTATTTAATTTTTGGGGTTTGACAAAATCCTATTAAAATTGGAGAAACTTGTCATAAATTCTGGGGAAAACGATACAAACAGTTCATTTGTCAAGTAATCACTTTAAAGCGGCTTTAAGTGTGCTTCAATGTGAAGCGTTTCGTTAGAGCCCGAATTGTTTATAAATCAATATCAAGGTTGTTAGGAGAATGAAAATCATTAATATTTTTTATTTCATGTGAATATTTAAAGTCTGTAAAATGGCGCATAAAAATTTAAGCAAATTCTGCAGAACACCCCTCATTTATTGATTACGTTTATCAGAAACTTGAAAAATTGATAAAACCATAATTTAGATCATCGATCTTGGTATTTTGCCACTTTTAATAATTTTCGTATAAAGAAAAGAAACTTTTGTTCTTTATAAATTAATGAGTAAAGTAGGAACATCAGATTATGAAGATTTTCCACGCGAAGAACATACATTAATGGAAATTGTAGAGTCTAGATTACCTAAAACTGTAACAAAATTTTCTAGAGTTTGGAGATGTATTAAAGAATTTGGTTGAGCTGAAGATGCAAAGAAATTCATTAAAGATCTTGAAATATGGGTTTATGGTAGCTAAAAAGCAGGCTCAGAATTCTATAGATGTAGAAAATACAAAAGAGAAAAATACCCAGCAATAATAAAGCTAGTATATGACCAAATGTCTGTGAATGTCAAGCTTTATAAAGATATTCATGTTCATAGACACAATACTAATACTAAATATAAGATGACAGAAGTTCAAAAGAACAATATTAGAATTGTATACGGCACTTTATTTTCGTTCAGAGTAGTCCCTTTTTGATTCTGTTCTTAATTCAACCAAATTTTTAATGAATCTATTAGGTTGTCCGGTTCAAAATGCAAACAGTTTCAACCTGTTTCTCGATCCATATATGGCTAGTTGAACGCCATATATATATATTTATATATGTAGTTAATATATACTGAATATAGTTATAATAAAGTTTAAAATGAATCTAATACAGTTAAAAAAACTCATTTTGTGATAATGATCAGAAGATTTTTATCAAATTCTGTATTTTACTCAATAAATCTGTAAGAGAAACTCATGACTTATTATCAAGTGCGTTAGGAAAGATAGCCTACACATATTCAACTGTAGCTCGTTGGGTTCAGAGCTTTAAGTTTGGGCGTATTGACATTAAGGAAGGTCGTGGTGGTGCTCACAATATTCACTCAAAAATAAAGGAAAGAGTTGATGAAATTAAACAATATTTGGATGAACGTAGAGATTGGAGTATGAGACAACTTGCGCTCGGAACTGAAATACCAAAAACAACTGTTCACACAATATTAAAAGAAGAATTTGGCTTAAATAAAATTTTGGGAAAATGTATTCCACATAACCTCACAAAAGAACAAAAGTAATCTACATCTTTACAAGTATAATAAAAGGTTATTGAATAGAACACTGGCTATTGATGAAACTTGGATAGCAATGTATACACCACCATCTAGAGACAAGACCAACTTTTGGTTAAAATCTGTTGAGCCACTTCCAAGTATACCACAGCATCAAATGAAGGGGAAAAAAGAATACTAATTATGGCTATGGATATCAATGGGATTGCATTCTGGGAGCTATGTGAAGAAAAAACCACTGTAAATTCTGAGGTCTATAAAATTTTTTTGAAGCAAAATATTCCAATTTGGATGCTAAAAAATAATGTTAATAATCCAATGATTGTTCATGATAATGCCAGACCCCATGTTGCTAGGATTGTTACATATTATTTAGATCAAAACAATATTGATACATGGATTCAACCCCTATATTCTCCAGATGTTCAACCATTAACTTCAACTATTTTGGTCCTTTAAAAAGAGGACATAAAGGAGTTCGATATAATAACTGGTCTGAGTTGATTAATGCCATTAATTCCATTATTAGCGAAGGTTTATAAAATAACCTATTTAAAGGTGTAAAAATGCTACCTGATCGCTGGGAGCATATTATTAAAAGCAATGGTGAGTATATTTAAACATATTGAAATTTTATTAAAATCGGATAATTGGATTTTGAAATATTAATAAAATTGGAGTTCGCATTTTGAACTGGACAACCTAATAGATTATTGTTCAACCAATTATTTAATAAATGGACTACTCTAAACAAAAATAAAGTGCCATATTGCGATATGAATATAAGAAAACCAAGAGGCGTGAACTAGGAACTTATCAAAAAGGGACTTAAAGTTATTAAATCAGCTACATTGGGACAATACTTAAGAAATGAAACAAATTCCCCTATGAAAAACAATCAGGATTTTCTTGAATATTGTAAGGCTGAATCATTAGAAATACCAAGATCGTTTATTGGTATAAATAAATATAAACCGCTCTTAATTTCTTATGAAGTAGAAGACAATGGGGATAAAAGTTACATCAGAGCAATGATATCAACTGTTAGACTTCTAAAAACTTGATTTAATGTGGATATAATTTGTTCTGATTCAACTTATAAGTTGAATCAGAACAAAATTTCTACAATTATGATAGGAACGGTGGATAAAAATAGAAATTTCATCCTCTCTGCCTATCATTATGTACGAATGAGAAACCAAGTGATTTTAGTTATTTATTTAAGACTTTGAAAGTTAACATTGAGAAGCTTCATTCTGAATTTCACCCTGTTCCAACAATTGCTAGAGTTAATATATCAAATGAAAATGTCTTGTTTAATTTATTCTTAGATGACAATATTGATGATATGAATAATATTTCTTATGGTGACAATAATAGTCAACTTACCATAAAAATTGAAAATAATTTACCTGATTATAGATTATCTTGGAAATATTCACCTAAAAATTTATTGGTTGATTCTTGTTATTCGATCACAAATGAATTTGAATCAATTTTTGGAATTAATGGATAAGTGCGTCTATTGATATTTTCACGTTGTTAAAAGCCTGAAAACTAACATTAAAAATACTCAATCAACAAAGAAGACCAAGATCTTATGCTTAAAGATATTTATTACGCCGTTTCACGCAAAGAGGTAAAGGAAAAAATTTATTATGAGATACAGGAAGAAGAAACTTT
>NIPM01002110.1:0-11623 GCA_002738285.1 Holacanthella duospinosa | reverse complement strand
GGATAATGCAAGAACTCATAAATCAAAGCTTGTAATGGATTTTTTTGATGATAACAAAATCTGCACTTGGTATTATCCTCTATATACTCCACATACAAGTCCACCTTATTTTAATTGTTTTGTTAAATTAAAGAGGAAGTTAAGAGAAAATGATTATGACAATTGGGAAGAGTTGGAATTACAACTAGAGAGTATTATCCAGGAACTTAATATAAAGGATCATTGAATGGTATTCAGCAGCTAGCTGAAAGATGGAGCGATGTAATAAAAGTAGAAGGTTCATATATATAAACTACAAAGTTTCATCTTTTTATATCTCATAATAAATATTTTATTTAAATTTTTTCCTTTATCTCTTTGCGTGAAACGCGTAATAAATAAGGTTTATTGTATTCATAGCACAATCATATTACTCTCTGTGTAATATAAAATGCTTTAATTTACCGAAATCCATCTTTTATTACAAAATGGACATAATAATTTTTTATTAGAGCAAAAAAGCTTGATTTGTGACTTGAAAACCATTTTCTAAGCAATAAACAAAACCTATAATTAAAAGGCAAAACTAATCAAACACAGAGAAGAATTTTCTTAAAGAAAGCCCAATGCAAAATTTTCATTTCCAAATCCGATTTACGAAACTTATTCATCTTCACTAAAGCCCTATCTCTATGAGTTAAATGTCTCATTCTATTCAATTTGGAATCAATACATTTGATTTCCAATTTCATAGCTTCGATCTTAACCTTATCAGCTCGTTTACACTTGATGTAAGAGTGAGAATTGCACTTGCAAATTTCGCATCTATACATTTGAAACGATGTTTTTGGGATTAAGAATGGTCTATCGTGAAGGATCGGTCTATATAAAAGGATGGTTGGTTTGTAATTACTTTAACCACTGATTTTTTAGCTCGGCATATTCTTTTAAGTCAAATACACACCTAATTATAATTAAAATTGTATGGTTACTTCATTTTTTTGTAATTTTATAATTTCATATCCTATTTATACTTTTAAATTCGAGAGGTATTCTGTACCCTTTTCTAAATGGGGAAATCTAACTCCTATTTATAGATGAAAGTAAGCGCGTTTTTTGACCCGTTTATGATGTCAAAATAGATATTTTTCATAATAAAATAATAGTTTCAATTGAGCTTTTAAGTTACAATATAACAGTCCAATAACGGATTTACGTTGTAGAAATTTCATCCGAAATTACGCATGTCATTTGAATCTGTTTCTCAAGTATAACTACTCTTAAATAACACTCTAAAGTCACTTCTAAGCACAGCAAAAGAGGATATATATGGATATGTAGGATTTGATAGTATAGTTACTCAATCACAAAAGAAATTCTTAAAGAAAGGATTCAGTTTCAACATGATGTTGGTCGGTATACCTACCTCTTCACCTTAAATGCTTGTTTTTATAGGGGAAAGCGGGTTGGGCAAGTCCACTTTCATTAATACCCTTTTCAATACTTATTTATTGGAAGCGAAATCAAAGAATTTATCTACCAGTGGAAATTATCCAAAAACGACATCAATTGAACCAACAACTAGAGGTATTAAGTGAAAATAATACAAATATTTAGAATTAATTGAAAATGGTGTCCGAATGAAGTTAACTATAATTGATACGCCAGGATTTGGAGATCAAGTCAATAACGATAAATGGTATAATTTCCTCTTATAAAAACCCAATTCGTTAATATATTAGTTGGGAACCTCTGGTTAGCTATATTAGAGATCAACATGGTGCTTATTTAAAGAAAGAATTAACAGCCGAAAGAGATCGTATAATACCCGATACTCGTGTCCATTGTTGTTTATTCTTCATTACTCCAACTGGTCATGCGTATTAATAACACTTTTTTGTAAACACTATATATTTTTATAGGTTGAAAGCTATTGATATTATTGTATTGAAGAAATTAGTCGAAGTAGTTAATGTAGTACCAGTTATCGCCAAGTCAGATTCTTTAACTCCGTATGAGAGGATACAATTTAAGAAACGAGTAACCTCTCCTTAATTCAACATTGTATATAGATCAAAGCTGAGTTGGAATATCATGATGTTGATTTATATCCATTTAGTAGTCTTGATGATGACGATGAAGATATTGCGGTTAATAATTATATCAGAGTCTCTCTTCCGCTCATTTTTATTAGGAAATTACACCATTTGCTATTATCGGATCTGAAGAGAAGAAAGAAATTGATGGTAAAATGGTACCTATTAGAAGAAACAAATGGGGTATGATTAATAGTAAACCCATCCCCATTTCTCATCAAAACTTTTTGTAGTTGAGAATGAAAATCATTGTGAGTTTATTAATTTGAAAGTCTTTCTTACTAGGTTTCTCAACTAATTTGGTAATTTTATCTGTTTTAGGACTCATCTTCAAGATCTTATCGAGACTACTCAATATAAACATTATGAAACTTTTAGATCCGAGCAAATTATTGCTTTTACTAATTCGGCTGCGCCTAAAAAGTGATATTTTTTCTTATATTAAATCCATTCATTTCTCCTTATCAAAAGGGAGAAAATTTTTGAAGGAATTATAATGTATTTGGTTGATAAAAGGAGTAAATTGAAGAAAATATGGCTCTTTGTTTTCGTTCAGAGTAGTCCCCATTTTACTTATTAAATACAATGCCCATCAAAAGTGATTCAGTGTTTGGAAAATTCAAACTTAAATGGTAATTCATGAATGAGTAAGACTTCAAGAAAGCTAATACTCATATGGTAGATAGATACAGCCTTTTTCTATAACTTATCCAAATATTATACAAATCTTTTAAATATTGATAGAGATATGATTACTCAAAGTTGAAAGTAGGTGATTCAGTGTTTTGTCGAATTTTTAAAAAAATGAAAAATCAATAGATTGTGTGCCCTCCCTTGGTTTTTCTGATCTGTTCGAGTCTTCTAGGCATTGACCTAACAAGCTTAAGACATACTTCAGTTGAAATATTGTTCCATATATCTTTAATTCTCTCCCAAAGTTCATCTTTGTCTTTACATGGTGGTCGAATTTTTAGCTCTTTTTTTACATGATCCCATATATTCTCAATTGGGTTAAGGTCAGGAGATTGTGCAGGCCATCTCATTACCTTTATTTCGTTTCTTTTGAACCATTTTTAATACTTGAAGCGGTATGAGAGGACGCATTGTCATTTTTAAAGACAATTTTAGATTTGTCCAAGTCATACAAGTCAATTGTATACATCAGCTCTTCATCCAGAATAGTCTCATATATCTCAGTATTAATACTGCCATCAATTCTATAAAGATACCCAACACCTGATGAAAGCATACATCCTCAAACCATAATTGATCCACCACCGAATTTTTTTGATTGAGTAATATTGTGATCTCTGTGTGGTTCCCCGATTTTTCTGAAAGTTTTATCACGTCCATCAGATCCCTCAACATTTACTTTAGTCTCATCTGACCATATAACCATATCCCAGTCCTTATTTTCCTAATTTCTGTGTGTTTTTTCAAATTCTGATCTTGCTCACAATGACATTTTTTTAATTGTCGGCATTTCTTTTTGCATCTAGATACGATGATGCTACGTTTTAATATGCGCAGTATAGTACTCTAATAGGCGGATATTCCTGCATAGGTCTTGAGTTTTCGCTATATTTCTGTAGAGGTGGAGCATTTACCACTTGTTGCTAATCTTCCAATATATTTTTCATCATACTTATCTAAGACCCGAGAACGACCTATTATAGGCTCTGGAGTATTTTTTCAACTCTATTTATTACTCTGGACACTATTTCTTGTGAAACTCCAACAATTTCAGCTATTTTTCTTAATGATTTTCATTTTAAAGCAAGTTCGTTAATTCTTGTTTCAATTTTCTTCAATGTTCTTCTTGTCATACCAAATAAGCCTTAATACCTTCTGCTAAGGATTTGAAATAAAAATGAACAATTTTGCGATATTTTAGAATGTTCTAGAATGAAAATTTGAAAAATTCGTCAAAACACTGAATCACCTATTTTCAACTTTAAGTAATCATATCTCTATCAATATTTAAATATATCTATGATAATTGGATATGTTATATACAAAGTCTGTATCTATTTATTATATGAGTATTGGCTTGCTTGAAGTCTTACTCATTCATGAATTACCATTTAAGTTCGAATTTCCCAAACACTGAATCACTTTTGACGGGCAGTGTAATTGATTAATTAAGAGTGAGAATAATCTAAATTCATTAAAAATTTGGTTGAAGTAAGCAAAGAATCAAAAAGGGACTACTCTGAAGGAAAATAAAGATTCATATACAGTATATCTCAGAAAAAAATGGGACAACCATATTTTATATGATTGTGAAGCCATATTATCTTTTATTTATATAAAAGAAAATATATATTATATTTATATAAAATATCTTAATTATATTATACAATTTTTTTTCAAAAATTATCAATTATAATAGAAGGATTAACAAAATAATTTATTAGGTGTTACACAAAAAATGGGACAAAATATCCCTAATACTTTGAATATCTTCCATTTACTTTCACAACTTCAAAAACACGTTTAGGCATCAATTTTATCAACTTATTTATAAAATCAGCTGACAAATTGCTCCAAATCAATTGTGATTCTATTTTAGCTCCTTTATGTTGGCGAAGATTCTTCCATTGATTTGCTTTTTCATGAAAGACAAAATATATTCGATGAAGTTCAAATCGGGACTCTAGCTGGGCCAAACCAGAGTCTCGATTGATTTCTCCCCTAAATATTCTCTTAATACCTTCGATGTATGTTTGAGATCATTGTCATGCTGAAAAAAGTAGTCAATAATGCCCATTTTAGTAGCAGATTCTTTTAAATTATTAACTAATATGCGTAAATATTGATATCTAGATATATTTCCTTGAATGAATACCAGAGTTCCTAGACCACAAGCAGAGAAACATCTCCAAACATTAAACCACCTCTGCCAAACTTGACTGTTGTTTCTACATACCTAGGATTAAGCCCCTTTTTCGGTTCACGCCCAACGTATATTCTCCCATATGAACTATAAAGATTAAACTTGCATTCGTCAGAAAAATTGATGTTTTCCCAATATGAATCCGGTATAAATATCCACTTATCATACAATTTTTTCATTTTTGCTATATTTTTCAATGACATTAGAGGCTTTCTTATTGGACAATAAACATATAATTTTTGACTATTTAAACAACTTCTAATAGTTTTATCCGAAACCTTTTTGTTTATTCTCTTCAAATAAAATGTTCAATCTTGGCGCACTGATAATCGGATTTTCTTTATGAATTTCGAGGACAGTATTAATATGCTCATCATTGAGTGTATAAGGTCTACCAGAGCCTCTTTAACAAAATATTACCCAAAAGGTACAGTTGAAAAGAAAAGATCGATTTAGTGTAGAACGTGGTATTGATGTCATTTGCTCTATTCTTCTAATTGTAAATCCTTGTTCCCACAAAGACACTATTTTTCCAAATTCGTTTACTTATACCATTTTAATTTGTTTTTTAGAACTTTATTTTACTTATTTATTAAAAAATCATTATATTGCGATTACTTTGCCCCATTTTTTGTGTAACACCGAAAAAATTCACCTATAAATTACTTAATATTTTATTTTTGATAGGAGAATAAAATTATATAACAAAATAAAGATCTAAAAAACACGTTTATTGAATTAAATTAGTTTTTAATAAAAAAAACTAATTTAATTCAATAGTACAGAAAAATATAGTTGTCCCATTTTTTTTGTGAGACACTGTATCATTATGGTTGAAAAGTTTTAATATTTTGGTTGATAAAAATAAAAAGTTTCTATATATATTTCAACCAAATGATATTTAAATATTTAATTTCCAACTATTTCAACCAAAAAATTATGTTTTCTTCAAAAATTTCCTTCCAAATTGTTAACGCCGGGATATTATAACACTTATTCTTTATCGAAAGCATTATAAAGATAAACGCTCTGATCTAATGCATAACTATTCGTTGTATGTAATGCTAAAATGTATATAATTCAATACAATGATGACGTTTTTTTAATAAAAGTATTGCTATTGAGATTAAAGCCTACAAAACAAATTATTATTTTAGAATATCTGGGCATTCTGGACAATCATTGCATCTAATCAGATACCATGACTTTGACTATAAATTTTGCGAAAATCCACGTTACTCAAAAAACTCTTTAAATGTCCGATCATAGGCATACTGACATCATAACGTTAACAAGACAAGTAATAACAGACCAAAAGGCACATAAAGATGCACAAGGAGATTTAAGTCTATTATTAGCAGCTATACAAGTAGGATGTAAATTTGTAGAAAGCTGTGTTCGAAAAGCGAGTCTGGTTTATCTGTATCCCTCAATTAAGGATAATGTTTATAGCACTGGGTTAGCTGGCAATACTAATGTTCAAGGGGAAGAGGTCAAGAAATTGGATATATTAGCTAATGAGATTTTCATCAATTCGCTTAGAAGTAGTCGTAAAACTTGCATCCTCGTTTCTGAAGAAGATGAACAGGCTATCTTCATCAAAAGTGAATTTAAAGGGAAATATATAGTTGTATTTGATCCATTAGATGGTTCTTCTAACATCGATGCGGGGGTTAATATTGGCACTATATTTGGAATTTATCTTGTGGTAAATACTTAGTTTTTGATTTGTAGAAAGATGTAGAGAATCCGAAATTAGAAGATGTGCTTCGATCCGGTAGCGAGATGGTAGCCGCGGGGTATTGTATGTATGGTAGTTCTTGTAATTTAGTTTTAACTACGGGAAATGGAGTTAATGGGTTTACTTTGGACCCTGTACCTCCAATCAATAATTTTTAGGCTATTGGAGAATTTGTCCTTACGCATCCCCAGGTAATGATTATACACTTTAAGATTTTTAGATCCAAATACCTAAGAGAGGGAAGATCTATTCGATCAATGAAGGCAATTCGCTATATTGGGATAAGCAAGTGACTGAATATATCAATAAGTTAAAAAGTGATAAGAATGCATTAAATAAACCATACTCGGCTCGATACATTGGATCCATGGTGGCAGATATTCATAGAACGTTACTTTATGGAGGTATTTTTGCTTATCCAGCTGATTCCAAATCGAAAAATGGAAAGTTACGAGTTTTGTATGAATGTTTTCCAATGGCTATGATTATGGAACAGGCTGGAGGGAAGGCGTCTACTGGGAAGATGAGAATGTTAGACTTTGTACCTGATAAGATCCATGCTAGAAGTCCGATTTTCTTGGGTAGTGCAGAAGATGTTTCCGATTTAGAAGCTTTATATAAGTGAACTTTTACCAAATAAAAAGTCACTTTATTGATATAATGAAAAAGCAATAATGATTTATTTTTCAAAATCGTAGACGTCTTTAAATGTACGGCCTAATGGATCTTTAACTTTAAGACGGTAAAGACGAACAATCCAATGTTTTGAAGTGAAGACTTCATCCATCGTATGAAGATTGATTTGTTTAGAACTAATAGGAGTTTGTCGCACTCTATCCATCCCTTTGCCTCCATAATATTCATTGACGCCATAGTAATTCAACTTATACATGATGCTATCCAACAACTTTTGAGAAGCCCGGTCATCCACTCGAAATTCCCCTTGGCTAGTGTAATAACTCGCCTCCGAAACTTCGGGGAAGACGTTTTCGGCAATTCTGATCATCCAAAGGAATTTGTTCATATCATCGCCAGAAAAGCCGATTAATCCTCCATAAATCATCAAAATGTAATCGATGTCCAACTTCTTCAGCAATTCATACGCATCGTCTTCATTGGAACCCATGATCCTTCCTACCATGGCGATATGAGTGTTGTTCCAAGTGTTATTATCCACCATGACTGTTCTATTAGCCATGCCGGCAATTTGATAGCCATAATCCCACCAACAAAATATCTTGGCGTCAGCCTTAGTATTTTCGCTCAGCCAATAATAAGCTTCTCTAAAGTCATCAATGATGGATCGCCCACCGCGAGAATTCGAGCTGGCCAATACGATCGAAGGCGATGAATAGGAATTGGAGGTCACCCAGGTACAATGAGTAACAAAGATGGTTAACATCCACCAAAAGGCAACAACAATAAGAGGTTTCGCCACAATACTATGATTCGTTCCATGGCCATTAAAGGCGTCATGATTGGTGATTTCGACTAGAGGCTTCGTATTCACAAACACCTCCAAAACATTCGAGATGGCAATTGCCGCTGAGACACAAACAATAGGCGTCATCGTGAGGATTAGTCGAACCATAACTCCGGCGAAATACGATGACGTAACTGCATACAAAATGACGAAGACATGAGCATTGGTCAACGCTGTGCCGCAGTAATAAATGCCAGCGGGGAAAAGGAGTAAGAGGATGTGCATATCGAAGAACATAGAGGACCAAGCAGTTGGCTGATGCTCGGAGACCGAAGCAATGATAGGAATATGTTTCTTTGCATACCCTGTATCCCACAATGAATAATATCTACCTGACCAGTTAGTGAAATAGCCCTTCGACGCAAAGAACACCAACACCGGGACACTGATGCTGACAATAATGAAGGCCGCCCCTACGAGCAATTTGATGAACTGCTCCTTTTTTAATAGTAGTGATCGGAGGTAGTAGAAAAACGCTACTATTTGGAGTACCCCAAACACCCCCAATGCCCCCATATGTTCACTAGTAGACGTCGCATTGAAGCCGACAAAAGGGACCAGCATAGAAGCCAAGGTACCAATGACATAAAAGGTGGAATAACTGGTGTACATCTTATGCGAATATCTGCCCATCAAGACTAGCACTAATACATGCAATGGTATCATGTTGATGATGTAAACATAACCACCCCAGCTGGCAACCATATAAAAATAACTCAAGGCCGTATACGTTGCATATAATGGAGACCCTAATCTTAACGATTTCAACCATAACCAAAACGTAAATACTAGCAAGAAAATCGAAATCCCTTCATTATCGTAAGAGCCGGCCACACTTCTTGATATATAGCCTGGGGCTATGCCTATGAATAAAGCTGCCAATAAACCTGCAGTAGAATCCTTACATTCTGATGCAAACAAATAAGTAGCAACTGCACAAGCACCTGAGAACATAGGTGCGAAAAACACACACACATTACGAATATCAATCGGTATATTTATGCCATGTAATAATTTATGAATCAATGCAGATGTCACCATTAAACCAGGGTAAACTGTACCACCAACTACTCTACCGAGGGGATACCATGCTGTCTCATCAAACCAATTCAAAAATGCGTGCCAACCGTTCTCGACTAGAAATTTGGATGCTCTGTAATTGAACCATGGATCAAATTCATGAATTACCGATTCAAATCGAATTACTGAAAAGAGACGAGTGAAGAAGGCCATTATCCATGTTAAGAGAAGTGAAAAGATTATTATTATGGAACTTACCTTTTGCCCTGTTACCGTTATCATCTTAAGGTTGAAGATTTTTTTTTCTGAAAAATTGTAAATGGTTAAAAAAATTGGTCGTTAATTAATTGGATGTGCTCAAATCTTTCTATATCGATCTTTAAAATATACCTTTAAATTAATTATGTTAAAAGGTTTGATTTTGCTTCTATTGTTTTAATAAATAAATGATTTAAATAAAGTTTGCTTTTGATAATTTATTGAAAATATGAAGTGTTTAAATAAAAAATAATTTGTGGCACATTTAGCCATAAGTACCATCTTGATGCATTCCATGTTGAGAATTATAAGCCATTGTATAATGGCAATTATTTCATTCCAACAGCTTCATTTCTTGTCTTTAAATTAAGTTTTACATAAACATGGCATAGTCTACAATTTTATTTGAAAACATCGTGATATTAAAGTTGATTAGTATCATCGATTCTGGCTAGCTTTTTCTCTACTAAAGTTGATTATAATGCTTTTTTGATCAAAATTTGGTGATTTTTTTTGAAACGCTATTGGAATTGGAATTCCAAAAACATTTGGAAGGAATTTTTTTTGAAAACATAATTTTTTGGTTAAAATAGTTGGAAATTAAATATTTAAATATCATTTGGTTGAAATATATATAGAATTTTTTTATTTTTATCAACCAAAATAGCTTTTTATATAATTATTGAAACTTTTCAACCATAGTTCTTCAAGACTTTACTCATTTTACAGGGTTTTCAATCAATTTCATATAATTTCGCATCAATTTCGGCAACCGATTTATCTTCTTTATTTCGGATCAATTTCATTTATTTTCACATCCATTTCGTTAATTGACGATGTGGACTATCACTTTTTCGTATCAATTTCGTTTATTTTCGCATCAATTTCGTATTTCATAAATAGATCGACTAGAAGAGGTGATTTAAAAAGATAAGTAGCTATTTATGGTCATATAAATGAACAATTTTCTTAATGAAATGGTTTGTAAGTATGTATAAACAGATAAAGTTACTCTAATATACCTTACTGCATTTTAAACAAACAAGGATCAAAAAGGGTTGTATAAGTTATTTTCGTAAAAAAATTCATGTTTATATTTAAATTGATGTAAGCATTTAAAACTGAAAATATATAAAAATCCGCTATCGTGATAAAATTTGGAATCGAAAAAATATGAAAACTCGTTATCTTAATGAAAATTCGAAATCGAAAAACGCGACTATATTTATATATAATCTCAGAATTTAAACATGAAAGAACAAAAATGCAAGATAATAATTTGGCAAATTATATATTCAGTGAACTTATTGATCTAGGTAACGTGAATCATGTCAGAGAAAATATTAGTAACAAGGTCGATGGAAAGCACGTTGTTGGTGAAAGCTCAGTCGTTGATAGAACTTTAGTTATAGATGAAAGCTGGTTGTTGAAGAAATATCGACTGTAAGATTAAGAGGTAAATACAACAGAATCTCTCAGATGAAAACAAGACACAGGATAATTTCTGAATTTCAAAAAAAGCGAAAAGGTTGGTGAAGTTGTATCATATGAGTCGATTCCTTTAAATACAGCAATATTTACATTGCCCGTCAAAAGTGATTCAGTGTTTGGGAAATTCCAACTTAAATGGTAATTCATGAATGAGTAAGACTTCGAGCAAGCTAATACTCATATAATAAATAGATACTGCCTTTGTCTATAACATTAAAAATATTATAAATTTATTTTAAATATTGATAGAGTTATGATTACTCAAAGTTGAAAGTAGGTGATTCAGTGTTTTGTCGAATTTTTTAAAAAATGAAAAATCAATAGATTGTGTGCTCGCCCTTGGTTTTTCTGATCTGTTCGAGTCTTCTAGGCATTAAACTAACAAGCTTAAGACATACTTCAGCTGAAACATTGTTCCATATATCTTGAATTCTCTACTAAAGTTCATCTTTGTCTTTACATGGTGGTCGAATTTTTAGCTCTTTTTTCATATGATCCCATAGATACTCAATTGGGTTAAGGTCAGGAGATTGTGCAGGCCATCTCATTACCTTTATTTCGTTTCTTTTGAACCATTTTTATATAATTGAAGCGGTATGAGAGGGCGCATTGTCATTTTGAAAGACAATTTTAAATTTGACCAAGCCATACAAGTCAAT
>NIPM01002109.1:0-11628 GCA_002738285.1 Holacanthella duospinosa | reverse complement strand
AGATTTATTCAAATGGTTGAAAAGTTAAAATCTAAATTAAGCTTTTTCAACCGATTCAAGTTCATCGTCATCTCCATATTCACCTATAGAATCAGTAATGTTGGATTGAGTTTCCGTATTAGATGGAGCATCATCACTAATTCCTGTGGAAGGGAATCGATTCTTGAAGATGTCAGGAGTAATGATTTCCAAGGATTTACGATCCAAGAGCATAAAGTGGNTGGAAGGGAATCGATTCTTGAAGATGTCAGGAGTAATGATTTCCAAGGATTTACGATCCAAGAGCATAAAGTGGTGTAAGAAGCTCTTTTTCGATTTTCTACTTTTGTCAATTCTTCACTCATGATCCATTCATTCCAACAAGTACGAATATGCCCTTTGAAAGATTTATTAACCGAGATGTCAAGCGGTTGAAGATGTCAGTCCAGCAAGCTGAGATTTTGGAGAAACAAGAGCTTTCACATCTTCAGTCAAATGTGCTTTGCATGAATCGTAAATAATCAAAGTTGAATCTTTTCTTGGGTTTTTTAAAAAAGCTGAAGGTCTTTTATCCCAAACTGACTTAAACCAAACTTCCATTACTGTTGAATTCACCCATCTTTTACTATTATTCCTTCTGGAATTGTTTTTCTTTTGAATATTACAAGTGGAGTTAGTTTTTCTCCGTTAGCTGTTACTGCCAATATAATTGTAAAATTGGACTTTTCAGCACCCTTTGTAATTATTGAAATAACTTCAGCACCTTTCTCATCAATTGTCCTATTACCAGGCATATCAAATGCGCAAGGGACTTCATCCATATTAACCATTTCTGATGGTGAAATATTTCCATTACCTATCATTTCTGCAACATAATATACTCTAAATATTTCCAATTTTGATTCAAATCCTTCNGAAATATTTCCATTACCTATCATTTCTGCAACATAATATACTCTAAATATTTCCAATTTTGATTCAAATCCTTCCAAACTTTTTTCCCAACTGATGTTTTGAATTGGACGGAAAGTCCACTTCGCTTCATAAACCTTAAGAACAANTTCCAAACTTTTTTCCCAACTGATGTTTTGAATTGGACGGAAAGTCCACTTCGCTTCATAAACCTTAAGAACAAACCGTTTGATGCTTTAAAGTCTTCAATTTTATTATTTCTTGCTAAGATTCTAGTTTGAATTCTATCTGTAATTGTTGTTATTCTAATTTTTTCTTTGCGCTTATCCAAAATCCATTGTCGAAGTTCGGTTTCTAAAGCTGGCCATTTTNTTGTTATTCTAATTTTTTCTTTGCGCTTATCCAAAATCCATTGTCGAAGTTCGGTTTCTAAAGCTGGCCATTTTGCTGTTCTATGACGCAAAGTTTTATATTTCTTGGGCATATGTTGCAAAACATTCATCTTTGATCGCCAAAGCCTTATGTTACACTCGGAAACTTGAAACTCCNTCTTGGGCATATGTTGCAAAACATTCATCTTTGATCGCCAAAGCCTTATGTTACACTCGGAAACTTGAAACTCCCGAGCAGCTGCACGATTTGAATTAAGTTCTATTGCTCTGTTACAGATCTGTACCAAATAAAAATTCTTTCGAATTATGGAGCGTACCTTAAGTTTATCACCGGCATTCAATGTTTAACGTTTTCGTTTTTCAGACATTGTATTAATTAATTAATTGTTTAATTAATAAACTTATTTAAGTGAAATTTTTCATGGGAAATTCTAGGGACCGCCCCAATTTTTTACTACGGGTCGCCCCAACTTTTTTTTGCTTCAAAATCTCCAGTAGTAGACTAAATTAGTAAAAACTGTTAAAGCATATGCTTTGTTCGATCTATTATTCTGATTTAGTCTACGACTGGTGATTTTGAAGCATAAAAATAAAGTTGGGGCGGTCCGTAGTAAAAATTGGGACGGTCCCTAGAATTTCCCTTTTTTATTGTCCATTTTCAAGAGAATATTTGGCCTGCATGATTATTTTGAAATATATTTCGCTCCGTTCAAATTTTGCATGCGTACTATCTATTGAAAAATGTTTGCTCAAAATACTTGCGTATAATACTCGAGGGCCTATTAAAAGCGAGGGCGTCTTATAGTTGGGGATTTAGGGTAATTACACAAGATTCTAGATTAACCTCAAGATGTCTGGCCAGTATGCTTGGATGTTCTTATACGGCTATTCAAAACCACTTAAACGAAATGGGATTGGTGTCAAAACTTGATGTTTACGTTCCTCGTGATTTGACTCTAAATCAGTTGAATCAAAGAGCAGACACCTGTGCAAATTTTTTGTCATTGATCCGTACCCAGCACTGGATGAATGATATAATCACAGGGAATGAGAAGTGGTGCTATATTTTAAGCATAGTAGAAAAAGGAGCTGAGTTAAGAAAAAAGAGGAGCCTATGCAAACACCAAAAGGTGAACTTATCCCCAAAAAAGCACGTCAGTTTGGTGGAATATACAAGGAATCATATATTGGGGATTGCTTCCTTATGATACCAATGTAAATACAACAGTATATTGTTCTCAACTTGAGAAAGTTAAAGCTAAATTAGACGAAATAATTCCTAAAATCGAAATTTTTTACTTCCTCCATGACAATGTTAGATCTCATATTGCAACAATGACTCGGAAAAAAATAGTTGATTATGAATGGAAAATTCTGCCACATCCACTATATTTTCCACATCTTGTTCCTTCAGATTATTATTTATTCAGATCTTTAGACAACTCTTTAAGGGGTAAAATATTCGACAAAAAGTCACTCAAAAGTTATATCAAGCTTTTTTGAATCTAGAGAAGAAGGTTTTTATGTTAAAGGAATTCGATATCTGTATAAATGATGGAACAAGATCTTGAACACAAACTGTCTGATATTATTGACGAAAGTTGCTTTATTTTAGAAAAAAATCGATTGTTAAATTTTCAAAAAAAATCCCAGTTATTTAGTTTCCAACCTAATAAATTTATGTTAAAAAATATGAAATTGCCGTTAAATATATCGCACATGGGCCTTGAAAATTCTAATTTCTTGGTGCACATTGATCTCTTTTCCTAAAAACTGCGTTTATTACTCCATACGATGGTTTTAAAGCAAAATATGGATTTGACGTAAAAAAGAAGATAACCTGCTATAAAAGTCTTGAAAGTTACACTGCACGTCAAAAGTGATTCAGTGTTTGGAAAATTCGAACTTAAATGGCAAGTCATGAATGACTAAACTTCAAGCAAGCCAATACTCATATGGTAAATAGATACAGCCTTTGTCTATAACATATCCAACTATTATATATATCTTTTAAATATTGATAGAGTTATGATTACTCAAAGTTGAAAGTAGGTGATTCTGTGTTTTGTCGAATTTTTCAAATTTACAACTTTTTCATTCTAGAACATTCTAAAATACCGCAAAATTGTTCATTTTTATTTCAAATTCTTAGCAGAAGGTATTAAGGCTTATTTGTTATGACAAGAAAATTGAAACAAGAATTAACGAACTTGCTTTTAATGGAAAATCTTCAAGAAAAATAGCTGAAATTGTTGGAGTTTCACAAGCAACAGTGTCCAGAGTAATAAATAGAGTTGAAAAAATACTCCACAGCCTATAATAGGTCGTCTTCGGGTCTTAGATAACTATGATGAAAAATACATTGGAAGATTGGAAACAAGTGGTAAATGCTCCACCTCTACAGAAATACAGCAAGAACTCAAGACCTATACAGGAATATTCGCCTCTTCAAGTACTATACTGCACACATTAAAACGTAGCAACATCGTATCTAGATACAAAAAGAAATGCCCACAATTAAAAAAATCTCATCATCGAGCAAGATCAGAATTTAAAAAAACACACAGAAATTTGGAAAATAAGGACTGGGATATGGTTATATGGTCAGATGAGACTAAATTAAATCCAGAGGGATCTGATGGATGTGATAGAACTTTCAGAAAAATGGGGGAACCACTCAGAGATCACAATATTACTCAATCAAAAAACTCGGTGGTGGATCAATTATGGTTTGAGGATGTATGCTTTCATCAGGTGTTAGGTATCTTTGTATAATTGATGGCATTTTTAATGCTGAGATATATGAGAGTATTCTGGATTACCTGCTGATGTATACAATTGACTTGTATGACTTGGTCAAATCTAAAATTGTTTTTCAAAATGACAATGCGTCCTCTCATACCGCTTCAAGTATAAAAAATGGTTCAAAAGAAACGAAATAAAGGTAATGAAAATGCTTGCACAATCTCCTGACCTTGACCCAATTTAGCATATATGGGATCATATAAAAAGAGAGCTAAAAATCCGACCAACATGTAAAGACAAAGATGAACTTTGGGAGAGAATTCAAGATATATGGAACAATATTTCAGCTGAAGTATGTCTTAAGCTTGTTAGGTCAATGCCTAGAAGACTCGAACAGATCAGAAAAACCAATGGGAGCACACAATCTATTGATTTTTCATTTTTTAAAAAATTCGACAAAACACTGAATCACCTACTTTCAACTTTGAGTAATCATATCTCTATCAATATTTAAATGTATCTATAATATTTTGGTATGTTATATACAAAGGCTGTATCTATCTAACATATGATTATTGGCTTGCTTGAAGTCTTACTTATTCATGAATTACCATTTAAGTTCGAATCTCCCAAACACTGAATCACTTTTGACGGGCAGTGTATTATAAGAGGTTCTAATACAACTATAGAGATATATAAATTCTTGATATATGACTATATACTAATCGATTATATCCTGTTGCTTATTCTAAGTTAATTAACTTCTTTTATACTATCTACGCCACAAATTTTGCAACAAACATTCTAATAAATAGCTTTTTAAATAATAAATCAAAAATGATCAAAATGAATATAATAAAAGAATTCATCGCAAACAATAAAATATGATTCAAAATACGAATGACCATTTTTTTCGTTTTTATGAGTTTGAAGTCTTAGTTGTCCAATTCTCCACCAGAAACACGTTTAGAATCTATACAAAATCTACCAAATTCTGCGAAAACGACTTGCTTGAGAGACTCAAAATTTTTATTATAATTAAAGAACATCTTTGCATATAGTAACATTATGGCCTAGAGATTAATATATATGGAGTCTGATGAGTTTTTATTAACATTAAAATTTCATAAATACAAGCTTTTCCGATCAATTTCGTAATCAATTTATAAATAGTATAAATTTTATATATATTAGGGCGTTCTGCGCAAAGAGACACTCGAAATTTGTTTAATTACGCCTTTAATAATATACTAATAATATCAAGACTTTTAAATTAATTTATTATACTACAAGCTTTATTTATAAATAATTATATTTTGAATATTATCATGAATAACTTGCAAAAATTAAAAGACTCAATTGCAGATAAAGAACAGCAGATTTTTATCAAAGTTGGCTTAATCCTGGGACACAGTTCTGGGATAATTCATAAAAAATTGGTTGAAACAGTTGGAAATAGAGCCTATAAACTAAATACAGTCAAAAATTTAGTAACTAAGCTTAAGAGAGGCTATGATGTGGTCGAAGATAGCCGAAGAGGCGATATAAGTGATGTCTCGAAAAAAGAAAATGTAAAAGATGAAATTAAAGAATTGTTGGCCCAAATTAGAACATTGTTTGCCTCGAACTTTCCATGCGGGTAAATTGTAGTAAAACAACAGTGTTTCGATATTTAATAGAAGATTTACAAATGAAAAAATTAAGTAAATGTGTACCTGATTTTCTCACTGATGAATAAAGAGAACATAGAGAGTTAGCATGTAAAAACAATATTCAACTCTTATCGAGACAAAATAACTTAATTAATCGAAATTTGACAATAAAGGAAACTTGGGTGTCTTTACACATGCAACCCCAACGTGTCCAGATTCTATCTTGGAGAAATAAGAATGAAGACCCACCTGAATTTGTACTTCAATCTAAATATGAAAGAAATAAAATGCTTATAGTAGCAATGGATTTTCAAGGTGTTGCTTTTTGGAAGCTCTGTGCTCCTAAAGAGACAGTAACTTCAGATGTCTATAAAAACTTCCTAGTTGAATTATTAGACAAATGGTTTCCTGATAAGAAATTCAAGATACCTATAATATTTCATGATAATGCTAAGCCGCATAAATCAAATCTTATAAAGCAGTATTTTATTGATGAAAATATGCGGGTTTGGAAACATCACCCTATAGCCCTGATATTAGCCCACCTGATTTCAATTGTTTTTGGCAATTAAAGAGGAAGTTAAAGTAAAACCTTTATGATGATTGGCATGAACTAGAAATTCAGCTAGAAAGTCAATTCAGGAGCTTAATGCTAAAGGTTTTATGAATGGTATCCAGAAGTTACCCGAAAGATGGAGAAGTGTAATAGATGCAAAAGGTTCGTATCTATAAACATATTAATTTTCAACTTTATATCTTTTATATTTAATTTTTTTCGAGTGTCTCTTTTCTCGGAACGCCCTAATATATATCATAAAATTCGAAGCTTTAAAAACAAATCAAAGCTAAATTGAGCTGAATCAAAAATCTGCTTAGTTACCATCTTGTTTACAGATGCTTTGGAAAATAAAACCAATTTAGCTCAAAATCAATCTAAATGTTTTTTATAGGCTTAGATCATTAAATTGAAGAACAAAGAGCGCCAAAGTTTACTATATATATTCTTCCTTCCATTTATAGTGATTGTTAATTACTTTCAAGTCATTTAGTAGCTGTATTTACAAATTTTTGTTATTTTAAAGACTTCTAATCATATAACCAAACAAGATACTATAAAATTTCGTCTGAAGCTTATCTTCACCTTATTCTCTCTTTGGTGGATGCGAAAAAATATTTAAATACATAACTAAAAGTGCTTAGCAAACTTTTTTATTTATTCATAGTTATTACTACTGCATTTTTAGCCAATTATTGTTTTGTTTATTTTTAATTTGTTCAAGAATATTGAATTTTTTCTACAGGGGTTACAATATAAATATAAATAACCTCTTTAATTATATAATAAAAACTTATCCCTTTGCCTAAAGTAATTATTTATTTTAACTTTATAGGATGTTGAATTTTTTAAGTGAAGAAGATTTAGTTAATATATTGTGCGAAATAACTGATTCTCAAAAAATGTCCCCAAGTACTTACTCAGTCCACTTTATCTCTATGTCCACTGGTATACAGATAGTAAAGTCTACTCGTGTACATATATCTTGGGTCTGGAAATATTTCAAGTAAGATGGTAATGGCGCTAAGTTTTGCATGATGGATCCTTGTAAGAGTAGCAGACCTCCATTTTTTTATCCTAAGAGTACTAGTACTACTGATATATCGAGTCATTTGAAAAAGAAAAATGGAATTATCAAACAAATCAGCGATCAATCTAATAAAACGGTATTGGATTCTAATTCAAATATTGAAAAAATCCATATTAGTCCAATTCAGCAATCCGAAATCCTTCAAGTTCTTGTGGCTTTTATAGTAGAAAACAAAGAGCCATTTAGTTTAGTGGAAAAAATTCATTCCGCAAGTTACTGTCTGTTTTGGTTCCTAGTTATGATTGTCCATCCAAGTCTACACTATTAAGATGTATAAATGATAGCTTTGATAAGAGAGAATCCTGGTTTAAAAGTATATTATCCAATATTTCAGGTTATGTTAGTTTAACTTTGGATGGATGTAGTTCAAGGTCAATGGATGGATACATTATTATAACAATACATTGGATTGATGATAATTGAACTATGAAAAACAGCATTTTGGATTTTGTGCATTTCCCAGCTCCACATAATACCACCACCACATTTGAATTAATTTTATATGTACTTGGAAGATATGATTTGATGAAGAAAGTCCGAGCAATAACAACCGATAGTGCCTCAGAAATGTCTCTTGCTTTAGAATTGTTAAAACAACAGATAAAATTGGAATCAGATATTGTATTAGATTCATCTTGACACGTTAGATGTGTTTGCCATATTATTAACAGAGCTGTTCAAGGTGCTTTAGAGTTATTGAAACCATATCTTGTTAAGATAAGATCATTATTAAAGAAGATTAGGCATAGTGCTGAAAGGAAATAATAATTCAAAAGTCTCCAAAAAATTTCAAAATTTGAAAAATAAATTGATCCTCCTTGTTTAGACGTGGAAACACGCTGGAATTCAGTATTTTTTATGATTGATAAATCTTACAAGAGGAAAACTGTCTTTGCTAAATTACTTGATAGTGATCTATTTAAATCCAGACTTTCAGATGATGCATTAACAGATAAAGAATAGGAGTTGATAGAAAAATTCAAGAATTTCTTTAAACTAGGCAAAGATTATATTACAATTGCTAGTGCAAAAGCATACTCAACTATTTCGGTTTAACCACTAATCTACGAAAATCTTATTTTGCATTGTGAGAATAAAATTAATAATTGCAATCAAGAATTTTTACCGCTGAAAGAAGCAGCATTTAAGATGATAGAAAAGTTGAACAAGTATGAGGTATATCTCAATAGTGATCTTGGACAAATCGCACTATTTTTGGATCCTAGAGTGTCAAGAAAAAGAACTAGTCAATCTTTCTTATTCAAAGTTCGCAATTTATTGGTAAAATATTATGGATACATATTCCAAAACATAACAGAGTCTCCTAGGAAAAAAACATTATTCGGGTTTAAAAATATGAACACTATTCAACCAAAAGATGATGAAATCGAGGAATTTATGATGTGGACAGCTAAAGAAGAAGAAATAGATATTATACATTGGTGGAAGATAATAGGGATAGCAAAGTTTTCTTAGTTATCCAAATTGGCAAAGGATACATTAATGGTTATTGCTTCTTGAGTACCTTTTGAATCTGCTTTTTCTGACAGCGGGCAAACAGTGACTGCGAAAAGAAATAAAATGAAACCAAAAAATCTTGAAATTCTTATGAAATTGAGATTTTGGAATCATTTATCTCAAAAATTGAACAATGAATCAATCTTATGATCCATATATTAAAGACCTACTTTATTCACTTAATTTTATAATTATAAATTCATATATAAAATACCATCAAAAATTTAGTTTCCCAATTTTTCGCATCCACCAAAGAGAGAATAAGGTGAAGATAAGCTTCAGACGAAATTTTATAGTATCTTGTTTGGTTATATTATTAGAAGTCTTTAAAATAACAAAAATTTGTAAATACAGCTACTAAATGACTTGAAAGTAATCAGCAATCACTATAAATGGAAGGAAGAATATATATAGTAAACTTTGGCGCTCTTTGTTCTTCAATTTAATGATCCAAGCCTATAAAAAATATTTAGATTGATTTTGAGCTAAATTGGTTTTATTCTCCAAAGCATCTGCTTATAGGTGTTCACGGCTGCGGCTAGACGTGACTAAACAGGCGTTTAGCCGTAGTCAGTTGGCTGAAAGTTCAAATAGCCACGGCTAGCTGTAGCTAAACACGTGTTAGCCATAGTCAGACAACTGAAATTTCAAATAGCCACGGCTAGCCGTAGCTGCAGCCGTGAACACCTCTATCAGTAAGTGTAGTAGAGATAAAATCAGACGTACAATAGATAGGTACAATGAGACCGGTATTTTAGAGAATAGAAGTCACAAAAATCACAAAAGAACTCCAGAAATGATTAAAGCTTTGGAGGATAGATTAAGAAGAAATCCATCTCGAAAAAAAAAGAAATTGGCTCAAGAAATGAGGGTTTCATTTAGAACAATGAACAAAGCCATAAATGAAGATAATCGGTTTAAAGCTTACAGTAAAAAAAACTTGCCAGCATCTTACTGATAATAAGAAAGTCAGCAGATTAAATCGTTGTAACGAGCTTTTAAAAATGCATGTTCATGATTCAGTTCAAAATATTTTATTTACAGATGAAAAGTTATTCACTATTTAAGAAAATTTCAACAAAAGAAATGATAAAGTGTATGGTAAATATTCAAAATCAATAGATCTAAAGTTTAGAAAAGTGACTCGAAGTCATCATCCTTCAAAAATAATGGTTTTGGCTGGAGTAAGCATTAATGGGAAACCCCCCGATCCATTTTATCGATTCTGGAAGTATGGTTGATGCCGATTATTATCAAGAAGAAATTTTAGAGTCCATTGTAAAGCCATTAAACGAATCATTATTTAATGGAGAGCTCTGGACGTTCCAAAAAAATTCAACGCCATCTCATAAAGCCAAAATAAACCAGGAATAGCTGAAAACAGTGTTCCAGATTTTATAAGCGTGAATCAATGGCCTCCAGTATCGCCAGATTTAAATCCGATGGACTATAGTATATGGTTCATGTTAGAGGCTAAAGTGTGCCCTAAGCGCCATACAAATTTGGATTCTCTAAAAAAAGCGATAAAGAATGAATGACTTGATCTTTCGATGGAGTCGATTCGCGCTGCGATTGAAATTGGATCCCAAAGTTTAAAGCTTGTGTCCAAAACAATGGTGACCACTTTAAACTTTGATTGTGTATTATTTTTAATAATAAATATATAATCTTTTTATATTTTCACAATTTTAGTTTATTTGTTATTTTTATATTTTTATATATAAGATAGTTGCGCATAATTTGTGGCACAGCCCTGTAGAAGGAAACATAGTGCTTTTTTTCTGCCTAAATTCATACATAATACGTTTACCAAATGGCCCAACGACTAAGGTAGCACCCATAGCTCTCAAATCACCGACATTGTTGAATTTCACCTTTGTCTTGACGAAGTTGTAGACAGCATAATAAAAGCTTTTACCCAACGTTTCAACATAAGTTTTCTTATAAGAACCATTTTTAGTAACGAGCTCTTCATGAATCTTTCTCCCTTCATCGATCAAGATATCTCACGCCTAATATCCTGAATTAAGAAAATCTTGGATTCCTGTTTTTTCAAAAGTGATCGCGACGAGATCGAAACCTAATCGGACAAACTCTGGCTTCATAGCACTTAACATGCGCGATTCATAGCGTCAATATGGACATCATAGACGACGTAACACTTTCAGGACTACTGGTATAGCACCGAATAAGTTGGATACTACGATATCTTCGCCACGAGTGTTGTAGGCTGTAAGACCTTGTAAAAATTTAGTTTGTTGTCATTCTTGATTCTTTTCGATGCTTTGTTCTTTATATCTTTGTGTTGGAAATTTTATAGCTCTATGGTTTGATTTCATAATCCCATAGTTCTTGGTAGAAACGTGGAATATTCAACCAAATTTGTAATGTTTTTATTTCGTGAATGAGAAACATATGCAAATCGTTTATTAACCAGAAATAGCCGAGATTTATTTGAGTTCAATGCCCAGAAATACATATTGTTTCTTATTTATTGATAAATAGGGCATCCAATACAGATAGGTTTTGAAAATTATCGATAATCTGTATTACACTTTTTTATTTAAAAATAACAGATAAATTATCGATATTTTACAGATCAATTTTCTGTTGCTTATTTTTAAAATAGAACCTTAGAAAGCATAAAGCATTCAATGTATCATCGTTTAAAGAAGAACGAAACCTATTACATATGTATCCTGCTGATGAAAAGGTCCTTTCAACTTCAACGCTAGTTGGAGGAACCGTTAAAAGGCATTGATACAACAGATTTAATACTGTTCC
>NIPM01002108.1:0-11699 GCA_002738285.1 Holacanthella duospinosa | reverse complement strand
TTTTAAAGCATATTTGTTTAAATTACTATAATGGATAACTTAAAAAAATTAAAAAATTCAATAACCGATAAAGAACAACATGTATTTATCATATTTGGAGTAATTCTAGGTAACAGTTCGGGAATAATACACAAAGAAATGGTTAAAACGATAGGAGAAAGGGCATATAAATACAATACAGTGAAAAATATGGTTTCTAAGTTTAATAAGAGCTAAAGTTGCGTTGAAGACACTAGAGGAGGCGATACAACTAATCATTTAATAAAAGAAAATATCATTGAGAAAATTAATTAATATCTTGCTCAAAGTAGAGCCTGGTCGTGCCTCGAACTTTCCATGTTACTAAATTGTAGCAAAGCTACTGTTTATCGATATTTAATAGAAGATTTACGAATGAAGAAATTATTGAACAAATGGGTTCCTCATTTTCTCACACAGCAACAAAGAGAACATAGAGTATTAGCATGTAGATATAATTTGGAGCAGTTATCAAAACAAAAAACCATAATAAANAAGAGAACATAGAGTATTAGCATGTAGATATAATTTGGAGCAGTTATCAAAACAAAAAACCATAATAAACAGAAAATTTGCTATAGATGAAAATTGACTTACTTTATATATGCAACCTCAGCGTAACCAATCTCGATTTTGGAGCACTAAGAACGAAATCCCACCACAAATTGTAGCACAATCAAACTATCAGAGAAAAATAATTCTTATACTAGCAATGGATTATAATGGTGTTGCATATTGGAAGCTTTGTGCACCTAAAGAGACGANAAAAATAATTCTTATACTAGCAATGGATTATAATGGTGTTGCATATTGGAAGCTTTGTGCACCTAAAGAGACGACAACTTCAGAAGTCTATATAGACTTTATTAATGAAGATTTACTAAAATGGCTACCTGATGAGAAATTCAAGTATTTTATGGTTTTACAGGGTAATACAAGACCTCATAAATCAAAGATTGTAATGGATTTTTTTGATGATGACAAAATCCTTACTTGGTATCATCTTCCATATAGTCCAGATATAAGTCCACCTGATTTTAATTTTTTTGGTAAATTAAAGAGGAAGTTAAGAGAAAATGTTTATGACAATTGGGAAGAGTTGGAATTACAACTAGAGAGTATTATCCAGAAACTTAATATAAAGGGTCATATGAATGGTATTCAGCAGCTAGCTGAAAGATGGTGCGATGTAATAAAAGTAGAAGGTTCATATATATAAACTACAAAGTTCCATCTTTTTATATCTCATAATTAATTTTTTATTTAAATTTTTTTCTTTACCTCTTTGCGTGAAACGGAGTAATANCATCTTTTTATATCTCATAATTAATTTTTTATTTAAATTTTTTTCTTTACCTCTTTGCGTGAAACGGAGTAATAGATTAGTAAACGGTATAAAATTTTGCCTCTATAAAACTAAGAAAAAATCGTTACAAGAAACAATGATATGCTAGCAAACGGAAGATTTATTTAACATTGCTTGTTAAGTCCCTCATAATTGTCTACCTACAGAAAGATACACATGTAGAATATCTAAAACAAACAAGAAAAGAAAATCTTCAAAATAAGTTATGTTACCCAAATCAAAATTAATTTATAACGTGTCTTAAAAAGAAAAACGATTAAAATTTGGTTAAAAGGATTACTTTTTACCCCCTTGTTAAAACAATTTTTTAACCTTGCAATTAATTTCGAAAAATGAAAAGTAAAATAAAAGAATATAGTAAGCTTATTTTTAAGCTAAAATAGATGTTATATCTAGTTTGCTATTATAAATTATACCACTTCTTGTTAGTGGTTGCCGTTTTCTACATGCTTTTTTTGAGCATTTCACGTTTTTTAAATCATTCATAATTATAACAGGATGTGAACACTTTATACACATCATTGTTTCCACCTTTTTATTTTGTATTTTCTTATAATTATTCGTTCTTTATTCTCATTACATAAATTGCAAGGGTTGAAATTTTTTTTTAAACAGGGGGTAAAAATTAGTCCTCGCCTCCATATATGGCACAAAATTTTTGAAACATAATTCTATTCTAATTAGTCGAGGAATTTTAGTTTCTTGAATGAATAAAATAGTAAGAATGAAAATAAATTCATGTATTTATCAACTTTACTATCAATAAAATATCTCTTAGCTATATTTCTTGTCATTTCAGTTGCTTCTTCAACCTATTTTCACTATGATCACTAATATTCTAGAATTATAACCGAGGCTTCAAAAATTTTGTCCCATATTTTTTATTACCACCCATCGCAAAAATTAGAGTGTCCAAATTTACTTGCGCCACCCTGTATTTTGTGCGACTATTTAGTGGACAATCTATATTAGTATAATAAGAAAAGTGAAAAGTATAATAAACATGTTTGAATTAAAGAAACGGCAATTAAAATTTAATTAGTGGTCAAATTTATTACCTGATGATGTGAAAAGAAATCTACGTTTTAAATAAATTTATTTACAGAAGTTTATCTCGATTGTAAAGGAATCTATTTTTAGAATAAACGATATACATTTTGTCAAGATAACTGTAACTATACATGCCTATATAAGGAATAACATTCATTGAATGGGTATTTGTGTAAACCGGTATTCACCTAATAGATACTATCATTCTTTTCCTTATAGAAAAGTATACGTGAAGCAATCAAGGGGAGCATTTGAAATTAATTAAAACGTTTTCCTAATTAGAGTTTTCTAAATGAGAAACATATTCAAAAGAATCTTTTGTTACCCAGTTGTAAAGAAGAAAGAACGCCGTTTAGATGATAGTGTTGATTCCATTGTAGGTAGACCTTCTTATCACACTCTTGATCCTTTCCCAGACGAACGTTCTGCTACTTCAGATCATGGCCATCGTATGCATAATGTGAGACCCAACAAAGATATAAAAATGTATAGAAGACGGTCTATTTAAATAAATAATTGTTTGCTATTCCTTGTATTTTACTTCAATCACATTTTTATAAGACAAAAATATTAAGGCTAACCTTGTTTATTAAAAATCAACCGTCGAACCAATACTCTATAAGACCATAATATCTAAGAAATGATTTACTTGTCATTAAAATTGATAATACGAAAAATGCAACACATTGGCATGGGTCCAAGTTTAGTATTTTGGACATAAAACTTTAATTAAAATAGTAATCAAATTATGATTATTATACCATAAGAGGTATATAAAGTTAAATCGAGACATAAAATGTTATATATGCTATGTTTAATATGAAAAATGGATTTTATAATCCATTTTTGTCACATGATAGTAAAAGCTCAATTACAATTGATGTCTTGAACGGGTAAATAATTACAGAAAAAAGGAAAAATGTGATTTAAAACTTATTTTAAAAAAAGAGCACCTATAACTTATTATAAAATGATATAAGGTTCAAAATCTCTTAATATAGCCATAGATTTCCTTTTCTTAATAGCTTTACCAAAACCAAACATCCTGTTCATACAATCTTTAATAGATGAACTTCTTTTGATCTTTCTTTCATTGAGCGATTTGAGAAAAAAAATTTTCTTAGGCTTCTTAGACCAAAAGCTAAACATATCAAAAGTTAAGAATTAGTAATTCGGCTTAAATACTTAATTTTTTTGTTTCTAAAACTTGCTAAATATTTAAACCTGCTTTTTGTGTTCCTTATTTTGTGTGGTTACAGGTGGTACTTTATTTTCGTTCAGAGTAGTCCTTTTATTTAATAATTGGTTGAACAAGAGTGAGAACAATCTAGATTCATTAAAAATTTGGTTGAATTAAGTGAATCAAAAGCAAAAGGGGACTACTCTGAACAAAAATAAAGTGCCAGGTAATTAAATCTATGTAAGGGGGTTGCTTTTCAGTAGTTTCAGCTAAATTATTTATCTTAATAAATGAAAAATTATTATTTAAAATGTATAGAAATTATAGATGATTTTACTCAAATCACATATCGTCTACTTACCATTTTTAGGATTATTCGAATTTTACTCATTTCACGGAGAGAATAAATAAAATTATAATTTTGTATTATGAAACATACATTAATCGAAATCTGTTTTATTGAAAAACAGGGAATATAATGGATACTTTAGTATTTTCAAACAAACAGACATTCATGATTCATCGTGGATGAATATACTTTCTGAAACAATTTAAACTTAATAAAATGGTAAATCAAGATATAAAATAGTCAAACTAACCTCAAATAAAATTTAGAAAATATCAGCATTTTCTTATTGTATTATGAAGATTAGATCTAGATAAAACCTTTTCTGTCGAATGCCTATTTTCCATGGAAATATTAATTTTTTCGAAGTACTTTGAGCAAATAAAAAATATTAAAATAGCATTTAATAAGCAAACAGAAGTCATTTAAAAGTGGAAAGGCTTGATAATGTCAAATCTTCCCAACAGAATTAAAATAACAATTGTAATCACAAAGATGACGATTGGAAATAGCACACACTGTATCCCATTTGAAAATAACTTGATTAAATTTTGATTTAAAGAAGTATTTACACTAATAATTAACATTATTTTACAATAAGTTTTGAACTAAAATCTTTGTTTTAGCAATTTTTTTGCCATAGGGATCACTTTGCTCCAATGAAAATCATTTTCTTCAAAGAAAAGTTGTTACTCCTGGGCTCATAAAAATGGAACTAAAATACAAAAAATACTTATTAAAGAATACCATTCAGGTAAATAATAATGTATGTAATCTTTTGTGCCATGATTTGAATATCATTTGTCCCTTAAACAATGTTTTAGATTTCAAAGAATGAAAAAACGAAATGAAAATATAAAAGATACGCCAATAAAATATAATTTACAAAAACAGAAATAGAAATTAACCTACACCACAAATGGTTTAATTCTTTTTTGTTTATACCCCTATTTATCAGATGATCCTTAGCGCTACGTTTACACTACCATTTGCAATTAATGAACAAATAATATCATACTTCTTATAGGAAACACTAGTATGTAAGATATAAGGCACTAGTTTAAAGGTTTTTAATGTTAAATTTTATTTATACAAATAGATCAAAAGCCCCTAACTAGGGGATATAAAAAGGAATCAGAAAAATTACAGACCGAAAAATGATAAAACTAAAGAAACTGATCCGAAAACTGACATGCGGTATTATATTTAAAGATTCAGATAATATGGATTTATGTCGAACAACAACGTTCAATAATATATCTTATTTTCCTCCTTCTACGGTTCAATTCGATCCAAGTAAAAACGTTCATTTTAGCCCAAAACCTACGGTAGAAAGCGAAAATGTACTTCAAAGTCCTTTAAATAATGTATATTCTAGTCCTGTTAGTACTACAGTGGGGAAAACTAATACCAATGATACTAAAGTTAGCAATCTTACAGAAGGAAAACGATACTTTATATAAACTCGGAATTTTAATATAAATAAAAAATTTATAGTGATACTATCTCTACTTATCTTTATTTTATTCTGTATAATTTTATTCATTGTAATGTTCCATAACAATAAAATCCGTCACTTTGTTCGGATTTTAGAGGAACTATAGCTTACACACTTGGGATAAATCATGTGGATATATAAGGTGTACAAAATACATATAATATGAAGATTTACCAAAATAATTATACAAGACTTTCTTCTTACTTTTTCTAGGCCAAAAAACTCAACCAAAACAGACATTTTTATTTAAGGGTTAGATCTGATTGTAATTTTATCATTGGATAAATAAGCAATAAAGATTATTTATGAAAATAAATACGATTAAAATTACTCTATATAAAAGTAACAGTCATTCAAATTTGGCTTGATGACTTCTAATTGAAAGAGAATAAGCTCAATTTAGTTTTATATTTAATTAAAAAGCAATCAATAAGCTTTAAAATCAAAAATGTTAGATGTATTGGAAGCATACGTACATTTATCAGGAACCGTTATTTCTATATGCATTGCTTTGATAGTTGTCCTTAACCTTGGTTCAAGAAGTTTAGTTCTTGTACAATTTTATTAATAAACTTGCTTTAAAAATGTACAAGTCTGATAGAAATTAGTTTAAAGTATCGATTAATACAAGCAAATTTATGTATTTCTCCCTCTTTGTTATTTGTTCTTTATCTGGTTTCAGTCAATCTTATCAATTCTATCTGATTGCATTTAAATACTTTGTAATGATATCTAGTAATTGAAAAATGAATTATTTACTTCTTTATCGAAAGCATTTTATTATCAAAGTTTATAGTATTCATATAAAAATATTCTTAGGCAGTTTTATATTTTTGGTGAAAAAGTTGAAGCAAGCAAATAAATTTATTTACAAATTAAACCAATTCATTAGGTGCATTTTATTCAAAACTAAAATTGTTATAATTATTATAGTTATAAGTCCGGTTACGATTACTGTGCTTAATACTACTCCCATAGATTTAAAAATTGTTAATTGATTTTAATCAAAGAAACCAAAGGCTTTTCCAATTAAAAAAGTATATAATTTAATGAATCAAGATAAACTATGAGATATATTGTTTATAACCTGGGTTTCTGGCTTGTATTCTACATAAACTCAATTAATCAAAGATTTTGTAATAAGAAAATATAATCATTCTAAGAATGTAAAAGAGGTTGGTTTTCCAAAAATGTATGTTTATAATAAGTTAAATAATAAAGAATTTTTATTCAAAAGTGAGGAAGAAATCAGTAAGGTAGAGAAATGCAAAGAATATAAGCTCAGTCATATCTACTTATAGAAACGTCCAAATTTATACTTTCTTATTTAATGAAAATCGGGCATTTTTATTAATTTATATGATAAACTCTTTTTATTAAGACTTAATATGTTTCACATTATTTTTGTGAAAATCTTGTTTTTTGACCAAAATGAAAAATTATCAGAATTATTGGAAAAGTACACCACTCCGTGGCCAAGTCTCAACTACAAGAATTTATGGACTCCTGAAGTTTTAAAGAAATATACATTAATAAAAATTTAGAATCTAAAATTATATAAAAACATACGCTCTAATATATCTACATTCTTATCGTTTAGAATTTTGCATTTGAAACTCGGTTGTAGGGTGTTATTTTCTGATAATTCCGATACGGGTATGTATTTATCAGAAGACTTCGAAATTAGCCCCAGTCGAGTTGATCAGATAGGACTAATTTCGGGAGAGGGAAATCCCAGTACATCCTATAAACAAAATCATATAAAATAAGAGTAAATAAAATGTATGTTTAATTAAATGGTACCTTAGTAGTTGATCCGTTCATAAAAGTCAGATAAGTTCAATATTGGCCAAGAGTGTGAAAATATGTATCATACACGAAGCAGTCTCTTAAGCAAGAAGCATAGAAACTTCTTTTGTAATACTTGATACTAGCTGTATAGATTCCAAATATCAAAATTATAAATTTCATTTGTTGATTTTACTTTGAAAATGAAACTTAATTTATAGTAAAAACATTTATATTGATCATATGACTGATTAATTATATACAGGGTGGCGCAAGTAAATTTGGACACTCTAATTTTTGCGATGGGTGGTAATAAAAAATATATTTATTTAGCCAATTTTATATTTTTAAAATAAATAACTTTTCAAAATGAAAAATAAATCTATTGAATATCAAAATAGAATAAGAATAAAATGTTTATTAGAAGCTGGAATATCCCCTACAGAAATATCATTCATCAAAATGCTCTCGACAAACTGTTTACAATATGAAGAAAAAAGGCAAAACGATAAGGAAAAAAATAAGTCTTGTGGAATAGAAAACCTTGCGCAAACACTAAAAAATATATAAAGCGTAATATGAAAGAAAAACATAGAGTTTCTGATAGAAATGCGCTGCCAAGTTGAATTCTAGTTTAAGCTATCAAAAATGTAACAAAACCATAATAGAAGAACAGTGCAAAGATATAGAAAATCAACAAATTGGGGGAAATATGCTTATTCAAGACAAAATAAACCCCTTTTAAGTCAAGAAAATATCGATGATAGAATTAAGTTTGGTCATATTGTTGGAAATGCAGGGTTTTTAACTAAAGGCCCAAGAGCAATAGAATTAGTTGATATCTTATTTACTGATGAATCTCATATTCAACTTTATACCCAATTAAACAAAAGGAATAATCCATATTATACAAGCGAAAAAAGCCAGGTTCCAATAACACCTTGCCCAAAAAAATCACTTTCTATTATGGTGGCTGGGTGTGTGCAAATGGTTTGACATATTGTTGAAAAAGACCAAAAAGTAACAAGAAAATATTACCAGGACAAAATCATACCTATATATAGAAGCTTTAAAGAATCCAAAAGTAATTTATAATAAAAGAAAAGTGACTTTTGTTCAAGATGGAGCTCTATTCCATGGAATAAAAGATAATATGCAACATTTAGAATCAAAGTTTCAAACCGTATAGGGCATAGAAAAATGGCCAGGAAATAGCCCAGATTTGAATCCAATAGAACATCTATGAAGTATTCTTAAAGAATCTATCCATAAAAACCCTCGGCCAAGAAATAGGGAAGAATTAATCAAAAGAGTTTAAAAGGCTTGGAGCGAGATTGATAGGAACACAATTAAAAATATCAGTCGCTCTTTTCCAAAAAGAATCCAAGAAATGCTAAATGCTAGTGGTGGAAGCACTGATTACTATTATTTAAATATAAATAAATTTTTGTTATATTTTTATCTATAGAAGTTATTGAGTTATTTCTATTTTATTAGAAAAATGTCCAACTTTACTTACGCCACCCTGTAATACCACATAGTGTATTATTAGAGTATTTTTATACTGATTTATGAAATTTAATTATGTTTTAATTAGAAGCTTGAACTTTTTTAAAAACATAAGTTGACATAAGTTTATGAAATCTATTATTTAGCTATTGAAAAAGGAAACAATTTTAGACTAAATAAAATAAAACTTAATTACAGGGTTATGCCACAAATTTTGCCCACTAAGTAAATTTTTTTAGCCACAAAATACCAGAATAATATTTATATTGTGGCAAACCAGACAATATAAATATATGATTTTTTTTATTTTTTATAAAACTTATAATCCTCTTAATATGAATGATAAATTAATCGAGAGAGTTTCCATTATAAAATTGCATAAAGATAGTTTTGAAAACTGGGAAATATTAAAAATACTAAATACACTGCCCGTCAAAAGTGATTCAGTGTTTGGGAAATTCGAACTTAAATGGTAATTCATTAATGAGTAAGACTTCAAGCAAACCAATACTCATATAGTAAATAGATATAGCCTTTGTCTATAACATATCAAAATATTATAGATATCTTTTAAATATTGATAGAGTTATGATTACTCAAAGTTGAAAGTAGGTGATTCAGTGTTTCGTCGAATTTTTTCAAAAATGAAAAACAATAGATTGTGTGTCCGCCCTTGGATTATCTGATCTGTTCGAGTCTTCTAGGCATTGAAATAACAAGCTTAAGACATACTTCAGCTGAAATATTGTTCCATATATCTTGAATTCTCTCCCAAAGTTAATCTTTGTCTTTACATGGTGGTCGAATTTTTAGCTCTCTTTGCATATGATCCCATAGATGCTCAATTGGGTTAAGGTTAGGAGATTGTGCAGGCCATCTCATTACCTTTATTTCGTTTCTTTTGAACCATTTTTATATAATTGAAGCGGTATGAGAGGACGCATTGCATTTTGAAAGACAACTTTAGATTTTTCCAAGCCATACAAGTCAATTTTATACATCAGCTCGTCATCCAGAATACTTTCATATATCTCAGCATTAACACTGCGATCAATTCTACAAAGATACCTAACACCTGATGAAAGCATACATCCCCAAACCATAATTGATCCACCACCGAATTTTTTTGATTGAGTAATATTGTGATCTCTGAGTGGTTCCCCGATTTTTCTGAAAGTTCTATCACGTCCATCAGATCCCTCTAGATTTAATTTTGTCTCATCTGACCATATAACCATATCCTAGTCCTTCTTTTCCCAATTTCTGTGTGTTTTTTCAAAATCTGATCTTACTCGACAATGAGATTTTTTTAATTGTGGGCATTTCTTTTTGTATCTAGATACGATGTTTCTACGTTTTAATGTGCGCAGTATAGTACTCGAAGAGGCAGATATTCCTGCATAGGACTTGAGTTCTCGCTGTATTTCTGTAGAGGTGGAGCATTTACCACTTGTTGCTAATCTTCCAATATATTTTTCATCATACTTATCTAAGACCAGAGGATGACCTATTATAGGCTCTGGAGTATTTTTTCAACTCTATTTATTACTCTGGACACTGTTGCTTGTGAAACTCCAACAATTTCAGCTATTTTTCTTGAAGATTTTCCATTTAAAGCAAGTTCGTTCATTCTTGTTTCAATTTTCTTCTTGTCATACCAAATGAGTCTTAATACCTTCTGCTAAAGATTTGAAATAAAAGTGAACAATTTTGAGGTATTTTAGAATTTTCTAGAATGAAAATTTTGTAAATTTAGAAAATTCGACAAAACACTGAATCACCTACTTTCAACTTTGAGCAATCATATCTCTATCAATATTTAAAATTATCTATAATATTTGGATATGTTATAGAAAAGGCTGTATCTATCTACCATATGAGTATTGGCTTGCTTGAAGTCTTACTCATTCATGAATTTCCATTTAAGTTCGAATTTCCCAAACACTGAATCACTTTTGACGGGCAGTGTATCAGAAAGGGTAGTTTAGATAAAGTCAGACGTACAATATATAGGTACAATGAGACCGGTAGTTTAGAGAATAGAAGTCCCAAAAATCACAAAAGAACTCCAGAACTTATTAAAGCTTTGAAGGATAGATTAAGAAGAAATCCATGTCGAAAAAAAAGAAATTGACTCAATAAATGAAGGTTTCACTTAGAAAAATGAACAAAGCCATAAATGAAGATCTTGTGTTTAAAGCTTATAGTAAAATAACTTGCCAGAATCTTACTGATAATAAGAAAGTCACAAGATTATATCGTTATAACGAGCTTTTAAAAATGCATGACCATAATTCAGTTCAAAATATCTTATTTACAGATGAAAATTTATTCACTATTGAAGAAAAGTTCAACAAAAGAAATGATAAAGTGTATAGTAAATATTCAAAATCAATAGATCCAAAGTTTAAAAAAAGTGACTCGAAGTCACTATCCTTCAAAAATAATGATTTGGGTCAGAGTAAGCATGAATGGAAAACCCCCTATCCATTTTATCTATTCTGGAACTATTTTTGATGCCGATTATAATCAAGAAGAAATTTTAGAGTCAATTGTAAAACCATTAAACGAATCATTATTTAATGGAGAGCTCTGGACGTTCCAACAAAATTCAGCGCCATCTCATACAGCTAAAATAAACCAGGAATGACTGAAAACTGGTGATCCAGGTTTCATAAGCGTGAATCAATTGCCTCCAGTATTGCCACATTTAAACCCGATGGACTATAGTATTGGTCCATGTTAGAGGCTAAAATGTGTCCAAAACAATGGTGACCACTTTGAAATTTGATTGTGTATTATTTTTAACAATAAGTATACAATCTTTTTATCTTTTCACTATTTTAGTTTATTTATTATTTAAATAATTTTATATATTAGGGCGTTCCGTGCAAAGAGGGACTCGAACTTTGATTAATTACGCCTTTAATAATATACTAATAAT